>KV417815.1:0-56809 GCA_001630335.1 Athelia psychrophila
GTCGGCGGTGCTGCATGATTGGGGGATGTGGGGGATGGTGCACTTTGACAAGGTCGGCGGGCTCTTTGAATTTTCGAGGGGGTGTTCGGGAAAGCGATGGAGGTGCGGGTGGGCGGCGTGTGGGGCTGGGTGTGGACGATGGCGTGGCTGGTTGGGTGGGGCAACTTGTTGGTGGATACGTGGGGCGAGGACTGGGCTTTTGGGGAGCACTATCGCGCCCAGCAGCACTGGTCCACTCATTAACTATATCGCGAGCAGGAAGGCCTCATGATGTTCCCGCGACGCATATGGGAAACGAACATGACAGCTGACAGAAACACATTTGAACTAGGCAGACTTGCCTTTTGTGGCGGCGTAGTGGCTCAAAGCAGAGCGATCTCACTGTCTTCCTGCAGGCATGATGGCTCATGATGGCATTTTGTGCTGCCTGCATGTTGGGTCAAGTACCTCGGTGGAGCACGACCCATTGAGATCTGTATAGGAGACAATTGATCCGCAGGATGACAAGCCGGGAGACAGGAAGCATCAGCTGCCGTTTGTGAGGTGATCGACCTCGGTATTTCGACTCCAACTTGTTGTGCATACCCCCTGCGGTAGCTACTGGGCTTTGGTGCCTGTGACTTTATGCTATTTTATGCTCCGTGCCGCTGGGTCGATGTGCCCTAAGTAGAGAAAGGAGAGAACTGAAGAAAGAGGCGGAACATCTGCTGTAAAGCCTCCAATAGGACCACCGGTAAATGAGACCCGTTCGCTTGGCTCGGGCATGTGTTAGGCTTTCTTCCTCACCCATCGTACTCTCATACTCTCACTGGCAGCACAATGCCCACAGCTACGATGACCACGACCGAATACCCAGCCAGCATTATACCACTAAAAGGGATGCCAAGCGTAGTCCTGCCTGCTGCGAGCACTACAACTACAGCGGCTACTCTGCGATCGCTCTACAACCGTGCTGCCCGCGCATTCCTGCACCGAGATATAGAACAAACGGATTCTCTCATTGCATCAGCGTTCTCGCTATTGCAGCCCCCCTCTACGCTCGTTTCTGACTCGCTGGCCTTGCACCGCAAAAAGTGGGACCTCTTGCGCATCACGCTCGAAACGACTGTGTACGCGGCCCCAGCAGATGACAAACCTGTCCCTGCTGCACTACGAGACAACCGCGTACTATCGCCCCAAACGCTGATACAGGCGCTGTACGATCGCTCGTTGGTGCTGTTCACCCCGGCGTCTGTACCCTCAAAGCCGACATCGGCGTTCTTGCCCTCGCAAGTCCTCATCGCGCTCGTGCTGTCGAGCATGAAAATCGATTGCCCGGATTCGGGACGGACAATGATTGAGGACTGGTTGGCCAAGCGGGGCCAGTACGAGGAGGCGCAGGTGGACACGGAGGGCTACGAGAAGGTGCTGGATATCTACTGTCTGCACGTCCTCCCGCAATTGGAGGAATGGGACTACGCGAATGAGTTCTTGCAGTATGAGGGGGAGTTGCCAGCCGACAAGCGCAAGGTGAGAACGCAACGATCATAATAACATGTGCCTGCAGCTGATCCATATCATAGGGGCTCGCAGTGTCATTGCAGACCCTATACACGGAGACTATGGACGCGCGGCGGCCACCCTCGCCATCGCGGACGCCTACGCCCTCCCACCCCACCACATCCCCCCTACGCACCATCTCCCCCGCCCCCTCCGCCTCCTCCTCGTCCTCCTCGCTCTCAACAACATCGACGCAGACCGCCGTCCCGCGCACACCCCGCTTAGGCACCCCGCACCCAAACGGCATCGCACACCTCGCGTCCTCGCCCTCATCCGCGTCCCTCGCGTCGGACACGACCGTCAAGCGCGCCCCCTCCGGGCGCCCAGCGAGCCTCAGCCGCGGAAATGGAAATGGCAATGGCAACGGGCACGCGAACGGCCGCTCCGCCTCGCTCTCCAGCACGGGCTCCGCCGTCTCCTCCTCCTCCATCCCGCGCCCCCCGCGCGCACACGCGTACCCCGTCGCCGCCGCGCGCGCGCCGAACCTGTCCACAGGGGCGCTGCTGCGCGCGGCACTGCGGCCGTTCCTCAACACGAGCCTGAGCAAGATCGGCACGTTCGTGCTGCTGTTCGTGCTCCTCCCGCTCGTGTCGGTCGCCGTGCGGGTGCGGCGGCGGCGGCGGATAGGCGGCGGGGTGAGTGCGTTGGGGGCGGCAGAGGCGGTGAGGCGGCGGCTGGCGGCGGGGCAGGGGCAGGGGGTTGTGAGCCGGATATGGGGGGAGGTGGTGACGGCTATCGGGGATACTGTGCGGATGGGCGGCGGGGGGCTGGTGTAGACGCAGCACAGGGTTGAGTTCGCTCTCGGTCCTTGCTGATTGTCGGTATATCCTTATTATGGGTCAGGAAGCTAACATATGCATTGTTTTGATAATATGAGGCGGTTTTAAGTGCTTAATCGTACGGAATAATGCCATCTCCAAATAGATATATATTATCGGATGTAAGGACCAGTATGAAGTACAGTATGAGCTAAGAGGTAACGAGAAAGGCTTGCGAGATCGAAGTCCTTGTTTATGTAGAGATATATAGTTGTAGATCGATGTAGATGAGAAGGGTATCATGCTAGTTCAGGTATAAGTTGGAAGGTAATCAGACTCTATGTGGGAGAGGCATCGCCATCGTCCATGATGGCGTCGATGTCGTTGACCTCGTACATGATGGTGTCAATATCCTTGGCGTCGTCCATGGGAAAGTCGAGGTCGAAGTCTTCGGCGTCTTCCATGATGGTGTCGAGATCCTGGGCATTGTACATGAGAAAGTCGAGGTCGAAGTCTTCGGCGTCGTCCATTCTCACGTCGGCAGACTCGGCGTCGTCTACCATAAGCGTGTCGAGATCGTCAACGCGCATGTGCATACGCGCATCGGACCACCGACTCGCACCAACACCGTTGTAGTCCTGCACGGTCGGTCGTCGGGGTGCTTGCCAGATCAGGACAGTGGGGGTCCATTCAGTCTCGAGGGTCAGGTCGGGTGCCTCGGGAAGTGCAGGCACTGGCAGCAGAGCATCAGACTCGACAGCGAGCGGTCGGTCCTCGAGTGCAGAAGAGCCAAACGCGGTGGCAGGAACAGAAACAGGAGCTTGAGAAGGAAGTGGGGTGGCCTTGAGAGTGGCGATCGGAGGGCTTGAGGCGGAGGTGGCGGCGGCGCTGCGGTGGCCAGAGATGGCAACAGCGCGGGTTGAAGGGGAAGGAGGGGGCGAAGGGGTGATGGGTAGGTGGACTGCATTGCCGGGGGCGTATTGGCTCGCATGCAGACCGCGAGTGTTGTCCTTCTCCCAATTGTCGAAGACCGCGTCCAGCACGTCGGCGTCGACGACCTTCAGAGCAGATGTAGATCGAGCAATGATGGCGGGAAGATGTGCAGAGGGGGTCTTGATCCGGGATGAGAGCCAGTTGTTGACGCGGCTTGAGGCAGACTTGTCTTGAGGCTTTGAAGGTAGACGGCGGCTGACGTGCAGATGGCTCAGAGCGGGGCTCAGGAGAGCCGCTGGCACAGGGGTGCGGATTACTGCCTTAGAAGCGCTCGTCGCCAGAATTTCGTCCATGCTCGACACGATAAGATTGTTGACCGAGATAGCCGAGAGTCCAATAGATTTCAGCACGGCGGGATCGATGGCTGGAACTAGTTTGGTGGTCGCTACCAGGGTAACATCCGACGATTCAAAACTAGGCTCGCTGACAGTGTCTGAGTCCTCCTCGCAGATGACAAAGTGGATGACTGGGCTGACTGTTAGCGGGGTGGGCGTAGCGGCAGATTAACTCAACACACCTTGGTTGCGAGCCCGAAGGGCGAAAATAACCCCGCCAGGGCATGCTTCGCCAGCTAGGATCTGGCCAAAGACAAGGCAGCCACAGACGACCAGGATGGCGTCCTCGAACTCGAAGAGGCGGTCAATGACGGTGGAGGCGATGAAGATGGCGATGCCCGCCACGCAAGAGTCCGACGCGAGAAGGGGGTAGACCTGAGAGTAGACGTTGTACAGAGTCACGAAGGCCAGGATGGCGTTGAAGATTTGCATCTTGAGAGAACTAACTGTGGTAGTGGATGAAGAGGGAGGAATGAAGAGATAACAGAAATGTCTGTTTATTTAAAGCCTCGCGCTTGTCACTGTCAGCCGGCGCAGTCACATGATCGTTCCCAAGTTGAAGCAGCCATGTGTCGTCATTTCTTGCACATCCAATTATTGCGATTGTGAATAGCAGTTGTATTGAAATGGCCACATGCGCTGGGAAATCATCACGAGGGTTTCCCGCTCGCAACATAGTTAATGAGTGCACCAGTACCGCTGGGCGCAATAGTGCTCCCCAAAAGCCCTGTCCTCGCCCACGCATCCACCAGCAAATTCCCCCACCCAACCACCCACGCCATTGTCCACACCCAGCCCCACATGCCACCCACCCTCACCCCCGTCGCCTTCCCGAACGCCCCTTCGAAAACGCACCCGAGCCCCATCGCGAGGAAGAACCCGCCGACCCGGTCAAAGTGCACGGTCCCCCACATGCCCCACATTCCCCAATCGTGCAGTACCGCCGACAGCAGGAACGCGCCCAGCACACCACCCGCCCGCCCCACCACGAGCGACACCGGCGCGGCGCCGACACGGATGAACGCGCTGCGGAACAGTTGGTGCCACCCCGCGCCCCAGAACCGCGCGACGCTCGTCGCGGCCCACGGCGCGCCGAACAGCGGCGGCCAGCGCGCGGGGTGCTGCCGGAAGAGCAGGATGAAGTTAACCGTGTTGAGGTCGTAGATGCCCTGGATGACCGCGTAGAACATCGTCCCCGAGAGCAGCGAGATGAGCGTCGAGCGCGCGTAGCGCGTGGTGGGCGGGAGGGCCGCGTCGAAGATCGTCCCGCCGTACGGGCTGCCGATGGTGGACGGGTCAAAGGCGCGCACGGCGTATACGCTTGCGTCGAATAGGGTGAAATGGAGCAGCGCTGAGCGGAGGGTTTGGGCGAGGAAGGTGGGCGTGGAGGTGGTGCAACGGGTTTCGATGGGGAGGGTGAGGCCACGCGAGAAGGTCCAGCCGATGCCGCGGAAGTTGGTGGCCAAATCGCATGCGTCCCAGAGCGCGCTCCCGAGCGTAACGGTAGGCTCGCTGCTGACTGGCTTTGAACCTTCGCGATCGGAGACCCTGCGCAGAGGCTCCCTATACGACGTCCACTCGATCATGCGCATTGCAAGGATGATCATGTTCAACTGCCGCAACACCGTCGGTACGTGAGTATACGGCACAATAAACGACATTACTCACACCCAGCCCGAAATCCAGACACTTGAACCCCAGTTCACCGAATGTGAGCGCGATATCGACGGACGTGACCGCGTGGAACGCGAACCACAGAGTGAGCGGCAGTATCGCAACCCGGAGGAAGAACGTCCCTGGGAGTATGACGAGGACGGCGGTGAGGTAGTACGCGACCACGGGCGGTAGGAGCTTTGTGAGGAAGACATCGGTCGTCACAGGGAGACGGGTGTTCGCTGGCGGGATGAGGCTCGATAGCCTGCAAGGATTGCGTGAGTTTAACATTCGTTGTGTGATGCTGCATGAAAGTGGCTGCTCACCATGTCAATGCATTGCTCATTGATCAATGTATTGGCGGAGGTCCTGGACCTGAATTAGTGGACCGCGACGTTGTCAATAAGTCTAAGTTCTGTAGGAGAAAAACACCGTCAGTCTTGCAAATCGTCTGAATTGAAACGATACCTGCCTCACCTAAGGAATCGACGAGCTCACCTAATGAAATATATTAGCGCTGGAGTTGAAAGCGCCCAATGTGGAAAGCTGTGGAAAGTACAAATTTGAAAAACTGCGCAGCACGTGCGCCGTGCGACGCGTCGCGGGCCGGCAGGACCCCGGTCTATGCTGCAAGAGGTCCGATACCAAAATGACTCTTTTGGGCGGTTTCTGTTCAGCGCCATCTGCGACCGCAACCGTCCGCATAACGATCTAACCTATGTTTTCAGAGCCTTTTCGTCCGCACTTCGTATCGGACCTCGCTGGCGACCACACCCAGAAAAATGCGTATCATACAGTCGTAGAAGGAGGTATTTAGCTAATATTCACACATAAATATGATACAGCGGCTGCAGGGAGCCTCAACTTCACGCGACTCACTCGGATCGTCCCCGGTGTCCCGAGTCAGTGGCCATGCGCAGGCGATTTTTGTACTTTTGTCCTCGAACATTAGTACCGACCAGGCCCCCGCGTCTTTTATTCCGATCGAACATACCCTCATTTTGGCCCTACTTGCGTCCGCATAAAATCGAACCTGCCCCCCTAAATATCGCCAGGGGCGTCCGCATAAATATCGGACCTCATATAGGATAGACCGGGGTCCTGGGCCGGCGGCTCAACCTCCTCTCAGGCTCTACTAGTCATCTTGCTGATCGTAGAGATCGGACTGTTACGCAGTAAAGTCTAATAAGTTGTTGTGATTCATGCTGACGAGGTTTCATCTTACCTGTTTGCGTTGGTTTATGGTTTGAAGTTGAAGTAGAGGATCCGTTGATGATAATCGATAGCAGAAGAGCAAGTAGCCGGCAGTGTTGCTCGCGGGCGTCTATTACAGCAAATCTAACATGACAGTACAATTACAGTACATTTAATTGCCCAGCGAACCTGGCGACAACCTGCAGAACACTTCCGGAAATCTGTCTTTGGCTTTGTTTAGGTACATCCGAGCTGCAGGCCGATGTAAAGGTTGCTTAAGGTTGGGTTAAGCACTGCATGAATCGTCATCCAAGGAAAGAGAAATTGGATAAGTACCCGGTTCTCTAGTTAGCAGGAATATCGAGAAGACATACTGAAGTACAAGGGTAGGCGGGATGGCCAACGAGGGAACGTCGAGGAATAAATGAAGTGGATAATGACATAGAGCAGCATTGGTCATGTGTAATTGCCTTCAGCGCGCGTCAGGATGTTAGAAATATAACATTTCGTAGGTAGTCATGTTTGTGATACTTATGCGCAGGCTGGGGAGATCAGAACAACAGAACGATAGGACTGTTTTGAGCAGATGAACCGGATGTAATGGAGTAATTGGTCAGAGGGAGCATGGCGTGAATCAAGGATGAAAGCGAGGTAAGCCCCGTCCTCCTCAACGCAATGCTCCCAGTGCGAACAATGCAGTGTTGGCGAACCTTGGGACTAACGTCGATACCAATATCCGACTAATAGGTATTGTGTTGAAGACGATACCGGTGATCGAAGACAAGCTTTAAGGGCTGCATTGAAGATATCTAAGCTCGCAGCTAGGCCCACATAGCTGAAGGAGAGGAGAGTGAGACCCGGTTTGAAGAATAGGGGAGTGTCAACTTACAAGAATATCACGTCAAGTAGGCAATACGGTTGAGGCTACTCCAAGACCCGCGCATGCCCCGACATAGTCTCCTTGACGGAAACCATGTATACCATCGGAGGGCCAAATCTCAAGGAGGGTATTGCCTGTCAACTGAATGGATCCTTCAGTATAAGCAGGCAGGGCGAGTAGAGCTCTGTGCTTACCCTGGGCCTCCGCGAGCGCCAGTAACACCAGAAAGCAGATGCCCGGTAGACACTCCTGGTAAACAAAGATACAGCAAGTAACTGCCCAGGGGACGACGCCAACAGCCCTTTCTTCAACTTGCATCAGGCCCCCGCTGCCCTTTTTCTCTCCGGGACCACCCAGTATCACTTTCGCCTCGGTTCCTTCGGGCTGCGCAATGTCCCTATTTACAATGCTCCCGTATTCCTGCATGATGCGCGCAAAGACTTTGACATTGTCCACGAGTCGCTACATATGAACTTAACAAGAGGCATATCGAGGCTCTGTATCAATTTGTGCTCACTGTGTACGTCCTATGTTTTGAGGTGTTCCACTATCCATGACATATATGTAATCTGTTCGATTGAGGAGCGGAGCGTGGGTGATCAAAATACGGGTTTTGCTTGCCAAGGGCCCATCGAGAATGCAGATCTCCAGCATGGCCTTTTCTGCATGAGTGTCGACGGCTGAGAGGGAGTCATCAAGCAGCACGGCATCAGAGCCAGAGTACGCTGCCCGGGCAATGGACACTCGTGCCTAACCACGGCTATTTCGAACCTAGGCAATTTGGCATCGGTCCAGACCCTCCAGTTTAAGATACAAATGAGCTCACCACACGAGTCTCTCCCCTTCTTGCCTGCCTCAGTTATCTCGCCACGAAGAAGCCTATCCAAATCTCGCTTTGATCAACATGCATTAATGGCATCTCAGAATCTGCGGTAACAAATCAGCATTCCTCAAGAGCCATTAAAAGGACAGCAAGCCCACCTTTTCTCGACATCTTGTTCCCCAAACGAATGTTTTCGCGCAGGGTGGTGTTTCTGATTCGCGGCGTCTGAGATGAATATGCCGCAGATCCCCCAAAGGCAACCTATGAACGAATGAGAAACCAGTTTGACAGCGAAGCCACAGATACTCACAGAGCCGTCTGTTTTGCGCATCTCGCCTGTTACATGTTCAGCACGCAAGTATATGTTTAGTCAGGTGGAACCTGACCTTTCCTGATCCGATACATCATCCCACAATCACCACAAACGCCTGCTTGGGGACCTCCATCTTCAGGCCCTTGAGCTCAAATGGCTTTTCAACCGTCTCCGTAGAAACGCCAGATCCTGAGCTGTCCTCGCCATTAGTGATTGGCACCACAGGTTCAGGCTGCTCCTGTGCTTTACGCCCCCCGCTCATTTCCCCAAGCACCATTGTATTGGGAAACGAGTCACAGCGACTAGAGCTTCCATATCCCGCTGCCTATCCAGGTAAATGCCGTCCCATAGGATTACGGGGGAGAAAGACCCAGGCCTCATCGTAAAAATGCCCATCTTGCCATTTCTCGACGCCTGTTTCACGATACACCACCGGAGATGGTACACGCGCCATCCCTGTACTGACCCGTTTTTTGTATTTCCGATGAGGAGCCATTTGAAAGGGATGGCGGCAAGGGGGGATAATGCGCAAGGAGAGGCACATGGCGGTGACAGCACAGAGGAGGGATGTGTTGCGCTCCCAGCAGTTTGCGTTCTTGGCGGGCGGTAAGAGCACGGCGACGGATCAGAGAATGCTGAGCACTAGATATGCGTGTATGTGAGTTCAACCGAGGATCTAAAGAAGAGCGGCACTTACAAGTGCACGCGGCCTTGAGTGGGTAGATGCAGACGATGCGGGTGGTCAGCACGATCTGCACGAGTGGGCCCGTCTGCCGCGCGTGAGATCGGCGTAGTCGTATGCGACCGTCGAGCTGCTCTCGTTCCCGTTGCGCCCGCCCTCATCGAAGAACCTCCTCATTCCCCGAGACAAGGTTCCAAACAAGAGCAAGGTCCCGCCGAGGAAGAAGAAGTTGTAGCCCATAGGAATCGTGTCGGCATTGGTGGGGAGCAGGTTTGCGACGATGTTCCACCTGGCGGATATGGACGACGAGTTCTGCACCTAGACTCGTAACCAGTCTTAGTATGTAGATGAATCTGACGGTATCGTCAGTTTGCTACATACTCAGACTGGTCACGAGTCTATTCTGCACCTTGATGATCGCATCGATAGCCAGTGCGCCTTCTCCACCGCGTACAGCTCGGGACGCCGTGCGGTCCTGTGTAGTCGGGAGGAGTGGAGCCCAGTGACGTCAGAGGGCCGTGGTCCAGGTTGGCCATGGATCAGGCATTCGAGGATGTGTTACTAAGCTGGTCCTTCGTATACTTATACGACGACGAAGGGCCGGGTCATGCAGCGAGGCGTAGTCGGAACGATGACGTCGCTATGGGCAATAGAGAGATGGCGAGGGTCACGAAAATGCATTACAGACAACTCGGTCGCGTCAGCGAGGCAACGCAGGACATTGGACAAGGCATTGGGCTGCCAAGCGGTCTTCAAGCTGTTCCTGACACGTGATCCATAGTCTCGGAGAATTGATCTTATCACAAATGCGCATTAATATTCCTGTCTCCCGACTTGTCATCCTGCGGATCAATTGGCCCATATGCAAATATAATCTCCACGGCAGTGCTCCACCGCCGTATTTACTTGGCCCAACATGCAGGCAGCACCAAATGCCATCATGCCTGCTCAGTACTCAGCGCTGGCGGACACTTGCTAAATGTCTCACTCTAGCCAACACTTCAAAGTTAAAATATCTCTTACTATTTCATTTGCACTGTTGCGGGGTGAGGCCGCAAGATATATCCAAGCCGATTCTCAGCCAATTCAGTATCCTCCGAGTCCTCCTTGGCAGGCTTTAACTTCGCATGGTATCCTCTTCAAGCACACTCCATCGTCCCGAAATTGACTGCCGCGTCGACAGGGAGCGATATAACCAAAGCCAAGTCACTTTCATTCTCCAATTCTTCCTGACTCCTGTTCCCATCCACACCAAAATCCATAACTCCAGTTACGCCCGCGCCCAGCAAGTCTGTCCCCGGCTACACCCACACATCTCCAACTCGATCTCGAGACACGATCAGCACCGCGCATCCTCTTCGTCTCAATCAGAATCCCAATCCACCCCTCTTTACGACCCGCTTGTTTCTTCAGTTGGTACTGTGAGCTGTTGACTGTACCACTTGAAATCTAGAGCACAAATGCAACGTACGGATTTGAAGACCAAGAGCCTTCCTTGCCAATCGTATCCTTCTCTGAGGCCATGTCTCGTTTCGGCGAGCGATCTGTTAATTGAATGGGTGAGACAGTGGGCAGATGGGACGAGGAGAAATCAGCAACTGACACGCTGGAGACGACCAAAAAGAAAAGAAATGGTGAAGATCTTGGAAATATTGGAGGAGTTTGATAGCGTACCCACTGAAAACAAAGCGATTATGGGTTAGTACGTAGAGTCAAGTGCGAGCTGACTGTGCCCATACGTACTTCCTGCAAAGAAGCGAGTTGTGCACGACTGTCAGAACTTCACCGCAGGGACGAGACCATGAGCATACAATCTAGGGTAGAATGTTGGTCAGACTACGGGCGTTGAGTGGTAGAAAGAGTACATACAATCTATCAATGGCAGTGCGAGAAATTGCATGCCACAAGTGTACCTGCGTCAGTAAATAATCAATGCATGAGGATGTAATATCGCACAAGCTGCAGACACAACACAATGAGCACAGTCGATCCTACTAAGATAACATGATAACATACTTTCTATGATACAAAGGCGATTTGTTGAGCATCAACACCCGAGTGCCTCGTGGAGAAGGCATTGGAACAAGCAAAATCACGCACCTTCTGCACAACGCACGCCTCGAGTCAGTGGGGCCTCGGCCTTGTAAGAAGTAGAATCACGCACGTCCTGCATACAGCAAGGCGCGAGTCAGTGGGCACTCGACCTTGGAACTAGAAAGATCACGCACCTCCTGCGCAAAGGCCGCCACGATTCAGTGGACATTTGCTTTGGAAGCAGCAAAATCACGCACCTCCTGCACAAAGTATGCCACAAGTCAGTGGAGACTCGGCCTTGAAACAAGCGAGATCACGCACCCTCTGCACAAAGCCCACCGCGAGTCAGTGGGTACTCCTCCGCCTTGAAACAAGCAAAATCACGCACCATCTGCACAAAGCACGCCGCGAGTCAGTGGGGACTCAGCCTCGAAACAAGCAAAATCACGCACCGACTGCACAAAGTATGCCACAAGTCAGTGGGGACTCAGCCTTGGAACAAGCGAAATCACGCACCGCCTGCACAAAGCACGCCGCGAGTCAGTGGGGACTCGGCCTTGAAACAAGCGAAATCACGCACCATCTGCACAAAGCCCGCCGCGAGTCAGTGGGGACTCGGCCTTGAAACAAGCGAAATCACGCACCCCCTGCACAAAGCACGCCGCGAGTCAGTGGGGACTCGGCCTTGGAACAAGCGAGATCACGCACCCTCTGCACAAAGCACGCCGCGAGTCAGTGAGCACTCGGCCTTGAAACAAGCTAAATCACGCACCATCTGCACAAAGCCCGCCGCGATTCAGTGGGGACTCAGCCTCGAAACAAGCGAAATCACGCACCCACTGCACAAAGCCCACCACGAGTCAATGGGGATTCAGCCTTGAAACAAGCAAAATCACGCACCCTCTGCACAAAGCCCACCACGAGTCAGTGGGGATTCGCCCTTGAAACAAGCACAATCACGCACCCTCTGCACAAAGCCCACCGCGAGTCAGTGGGTACTCCTCCGCCTTGAAACAAGCGAAATCACGCACGTCCTGCACAAAGCACGCCGCGAGTCAGTGGGGACTCGGCCTCGGAACAAGCGAAATCAAGCACCTCCTGCGCAAAGCCCACCGCTAGTCAGTGGGGACTCGGCCTTGAAACAAGCGAAATCACGCACCATCTGCACAATGCCCACCACGAGTCAGTGGGGATTCGGCCTTGGAACAAGCAAAATCACGGACCTCCTGCACAAAGCACGCCGCAAGTCAGTGAGCACTCGGCCTTCACACAAGCGAAATCACACACCATCTGCACGAAGCACGCCACGAGTCAGTGGGTACTCCGCCTTGAAAGTAGCAAAATTACGCACCATCTGCACAAAGCCCACCGCGAGTCAGTGGGTACTCCTCCGCCTTGAAACATGCAAAATCACGCACAAGCTGCACAAAGCCCGCCGCGAGTCAGTGAGCACTTGAACCTTAGTCGCAATAACAATTGACGTGCCGAATTATAGTCTACTGCGTCCTGCATGCCGAAATTAGACGACCATCAGCACATTTATTCGACCTGATAGACAATTCTTGCCTTCTAAGGATGATAGCAAATTTCAGCGCAATTATAGGCAATGTGCAGGCGCTCTTACAATCTGTTATCAAATACCAATTGTGTCATCTCCGAGCCTTCTTCAATGACAAAGACGACCTACATCCTTACGGCCATACAATTATGATCGTATCAGCGTCTTTGAGGAGGAAAATCAACGGCATACCGTCTGGAAGACACACAATCATTTTGGAAGCACAGTATTAGAACAATGATGGACAATACCTCCACCCTCTCCTTGATCTTTGCGGCGATATCTAACAGACCTCCTTTTTTCAAGAGCTAAGGCGAGATCATTATCCAGCTAGAGCACATGCAAAAGTGACGGACCTTGCATGTTTTAATCAAGGCAACCAGGCGCCACTGTGTTCTAGTCATCTCTCCCTGCAAGATAAGCCCATTAATCCAAACCTCCATTACCTCAGATGACAAGAAATTGCCCAGAATGAGGACATGTTCAGGCGACGCCTCAGTGTCAACTGCGCCATCCTTTAGGTGTTCGACCCAATATTCGGAGGCATATAATGACCCTGCATTCAAGTCGGGAAACACGTCCCGGTGAAAAGTCCTGTTCATCAGCATCAGGCAGTTGGCGGCGAGAGTGAAATGAGCCGCCGGGGGGTCAATGAAGAGATCTTTGGAGCGCTTTTTGTCCGTGAGGAAGTCGCGGAGTGATGTATGGTTGAGTTGAATTGGAGTAGTGTCATCGGCGGGGACGTGGATGATGGACTGAATAGAAGTCAATGCGTGCAAGACATTCCCCGCGGGGAGCTCAAGCAAATCTGCGAGCACATTGATGGAAGGCTGTTCGCGGACGATCATGAGTGTTGTGAGCACCATGCGAAAACACGCGATATTCTTCGGCACGGCTCCGAGGACTTGCGCGTATAGCGGATCGAGACCGGCGTGCAGCTTTAAGACGACTTGGAGTTTCTGGTCGGGATGTGCGCTCCCATCGGTGATGAACTTTACCAACGTGAAAGCGAAGTTAAACATCCCATCTGCTTTCTCCACGAGCGCCCGGGTGTCTTTAATGGAAGGCCACGGTATTGGTATGTTCCGCATGAGATCTGTGTCCTCCCTGCAAATGGTCGCGAAGTGATCCGTGAGGAACTTTTCAATGTCCAATGTGGCGTTGAAGTCCTCTAATGCAAAGCGGGTGGTCGCTTCACTGACGACCTCATCAGAGAAGGCCTTGCGAATGTGTTCCTCGCGACGGCTGCTGAGCAGCCATCGGACTTGAATCTGCCGACTGGCGAAAACGTCGGCGAGGATACGGATGAACTCTTTTGTGTTTTTCACATCGTTGCACTCGTCGAGTGCATCCACGAGGAATACGATGGGAGTTGTGGATAACCTAGCAGCTGCCAGGGGTCCGATGATCAGCTTTTCAAGTTGATGTTTGATCGACTGCGAAGGAAGTGTTATATCGGCGCGAAGGGCATCCTCGATGGCAGACTTGGTCGAGGGAAATGACAGGGACAGCTGATACGCAAGCGTAATGATGAAGAGGTAGAAGCCACTGCGAGCGCCCACACCGCGCAGAAAAAAGAAACTGGCGGCCAAAATATGCTCGATCGCGCAGCGCTCCGCGATGGATTGTAATATAGCTGATTTCCCATAACCCGCTGGGCCGCTCAGCCAGCATATTGCGGTCTTTCCATCCCTTAACCAACTGAAGAACGCCTCGATGGACGCTTGACGGGTGCCTTTATGGCAGCCGACTCTGGCCCCCCCTCCGCTGTTGTAAGCAGCATCCGATACGACGAGTCCAGAAAAGGGGCTTCCTTGGGTGATTGCTGAGGCGAAAGTGAGCGGCAAGGAGTATTCTCGAGACAGTGGCTCTCACCGTTGTGTATGTTGTTGATATGATCACCCGTGTTCACAGTGTAATCACCATTAACGTTGGTCACTCTGGCGCCCCCTGCGATGTTTGCAGTATTGAAATTTACCGCCTAGGATCACGAGATAATTTAACATGAGTTCGGCAGAGCATGGTTGTTACGCACCGGAGTCGAATTCCCTTTCACTTGAGCGTGCCCACTACTAGCCATCCTACTGATCGTAGAGATCGTAGAGATCGGACTAGTACGCAGCAAAGTCTAATAAGTTGTTGTGATTCAAGCTGACGAGGTCTCATCTTACCTGTTTGCGTTGGTTTATGGTTTGAAGTCGAAGTAGAGGATCCGTTGATGATAATCGATAATCGATAGCGGAAGAGTAAGTATGTAGTGTTGGCCTGTCGCCGTCGCAGTGTTGTTCACGCCACAGGCGTCTATTACAGCACATCTAACATTACAGTACAATCATTGCAGTACATCTAATTGTCCAGGGAACCTGGCGACAACCTGGAGAACACTAACACTTCCGGAAATCTGTCTTCGGCTTTGTTTAGGCACATCCGAGCTGCAGGCCGATCTAAACGTTGCTTAAGATTGGGTGAAGAACTGCACGAATCGTTTCCAAGGGAAGATAATTTGGGTAAGTACATCACCAGGTTCTCTAGTCAGCAGGAAAAGCGTGCAGACATAGTGAAGCGTCAGGGTAGGCGGGATGGCCGAGGAGGGAACATCAAGGGAGAAAGAAGCGGATAATGCATTGGTCATGTGTAATTGCCTTCGGCGCGCGCAGGAATGTCAGAAATATAAAATTTCGTGGGTAGTCATATTTGGGATACTTTCGTGCAGGCTGGGGAGATCAGAACAACAGAACGATAGGAATGCTTTGAGCAGAAGAACCGGATGTAATGGAGTAATTGGATAGAGGGAACATGGTGTGAATCAAGGATGCAAGCGAGTCAAGTTAGAATACCACGGAGGACGAGGAGGGCAGACATACTACATTTAACAGCCCGTTCGCAAGCAGTTAGATTACTTGGGTTCTGCGTTGCTGGTCTTTGCGTTGTCCTCCTAGGAATCCGGTGTAGATGTGCCACAGCAGACCATACCCCATGGAATCGTCCAGAAAGAAGACCGCGTGTGTGGGAACGGTGAGTGCGGGCATGGCGGAGGATAGTTTTTTCTGATAGAGATGTCAGAGCGACGAGGTTCACAACTGTCAGGCAATCGAGCTTGAGCTGGGGTTTACACCGAAGTGACAGAGTTCGAATTAGTAGCAGGCCAATTGGCTGACCAAGCTTAAAAGCTTAAGGGCTCGCCGAAGAGGATTCGGCTGAGAGTGACGGTCAAGACATTCCTTGAGATTTCGATCGTCATTGAAGCCAGAGGAGAGAGTTGATGTCAAGAAGTGTCGGTGGTCACGCCTGTGGCTTCGCCTTGATCGATGCCACTTCGCGCACCTGGCTTCCTCTTTCGCTGCTGGTTTCCTGGACTCTCGCCATGTCATCTACACTCTTTGCCATTGGCTTCACCCTCATTGCCCCTCGGACTGTCATTGCTTCTGTATAAATTCATTTCTCAGGGAATATGTTTGGAGCTAGGTCAAAGGGATGCTAATAAGATCTATGCAAACTCTCAGACGCTTGTTGGAAACGGCTCGTTATTAATCGTACCTATGCAAACTCTAAGGTACGTTAATAACTGTGTGAGAGAGAGAATGTATGTAAAGCTTACCTCAGACGCTTGTTGGAAACGGCTGAGGAAAGGTACGTATCTAAGATTCTGTGATATGTATCGATGTTATGAAACGAGTCGTTAGAGGGAGTAGCTAGTTTCTAAGTAGCTACGTAGCGATAAGAGAAAGAGTTAATGCGATAGGATTGGTGTATTGAGAATGAATACACAAGTCTGAAGTGGCGTGAGAATATAACTAAGACAGATAGCGCGTAGCGTGACTGGCTTAGAGATTTGAGCTTCGAAAATGAGTACAGCGCACGGCGTAAACTTATGATTTGAGCAAATGAGACGTTGGAGTGTGTTCGCACGTAAATGGGGATTTAAAATTGTGTAGTTGTATTGCTTCAAGTACGCTGCTATTTATACAATTCTGGTTTGTAGATTCTAAGAACGTTGAAGACTTTATTGAGCTGTGCTTTGTACTGCGCAGTTGTTCTGTAACGGTCGTAGAATATATAAGTACATACTGGAAGGTGCAAGAATGATGTAGAGAGTTCGGAGGCTTGCTTTGTAGCTACTCTTCGTCAAGTACGCATGTATGCAGCACGTGATCGCTCCGTTCCTCGTAGCGTGAGAATCCTTATGTCTAGCCTTTCTGGAATGCGGTTTGAACAGTCTCTTTCGTTGGATAGTAAGTAGATAACTATCTATTTATTTTACTTAAGGCAGGAGCTATAGGAATATGTACGTATGTATGTATTTCTACATATGAATCCCAACAATCGAGCACGTGATATGTGGCGTGCGTATGGGTCTCAACACTCCCCCTCATTCTGTACAACGGGGAAGAAGAATGAAAATGATATAAAGTGACCGTTGTTGAGAATGGAATGTAAAGTAATAAAATAATAAAGTAAGAACAGATACAGAATTAAGTGTGATAGCAGAGTCCAAGGGAAGCACGAAGGCGGATAAACAACGGGGCAGGCAAGGGTTTGGTCAGGATATCCGCAACGTTATCCGCAGAGGGAACATATTGAACCGTGATGCTACCGTTCTCACAACATTCGCGGATGTAGTGATAACGGATATCGATATGCTTTGAGCGCGAGTGGAAAACCTGGTCCTCCGAAAGTATACGCGCGGCTTCGTTATCGCAAAGTAGCGTAGTCGGGCCGGTGGGGGACATGTGTATGCAAGTGAGGAGGTTACGGATCCAGATGGCTTCTCTGGCTGATTCGGCGCATGCAATATATTCCGAATCTGTTGTGGACTGCGCGACCGTTTTCTGCTTGTGCGCAGACCAGGATATAACACCGCTATTCCCGAGCGTGAAGCAGTAAGCTCCGACAGATCGACGCGTATCGGGACAGCACGCGAAGCTCGCATCGGTGAATCCGGTTAATTCGATTTTAGATCCTCCGAGACGAAGTTGCATGGTGCGCGTCCCTTTCAGATAGCGTAGCAACCGTTTGGCGGCGTCCCAGTGCTCGTAGTTATAACAATCGAGGAACTGACAGAGTTTCTGAACTGCGAGCGCAATGTCAGGTCGAGTTCCAATGGCGATGTACATCAGAAGTCCGACGAGGCGTCGATAAGGGAAAGTTTTGAGTTCTGCGAGGTTGGTGGCGGAGAGCGGCGAGGAAGGGACTCTACTCAGTGATTTCTTGGCCTCCATCGGAGTAGATACTGTGTTGCATTCATCCATGTTGAAAAGCGCGAGGGTCTTGTCAATTAAAGCGGTCTGAGATAACAGGATGTGGCGATTCACGAGATCGCGCTCGATAGCGATGCCGAGGCAGAATTTCGCGATGCCGAGGTCCTTAATTTCCCATAGCGACTTGAGCTCCTCTTTGAAGCGACCCGCCTCGTCCGGATTACTCATGGCTCCCATGAAATCATCGACGTGAACGCCGACTAAAGATCTGCCGGTGGTCGTCTCCCTGTAATATAAGCAGTGCTCGCACGGGACTCGAGTCCACTTGAACTTCTCGACCATCGCGCCGTCCACTTCCTTGTTCCAAATCCTGCCAGCATCGGGTAGCCCATAGAGTCCCTTTATCAGCCTCCAGATCCAATCTTCGCGTCCCTCGACCTCAAAACCTTTGGGTTGCTGCATATAGATGGATACACCTGGTGGCAAAGAACCCCGTAAGAAAGCCGTCTTGACGTCTACTTGGTGTACCTCCCATCCCATGGCCGCTGCGATGTGCAAGATGATACGGAAGGTCTCCAGTCGCATAGTAGGGGACGTGGTCTTCGAGAAGTCGACTCCGGGAATGGCGCGGTCACCACCAGCCACAAATCGTGCTTTATGGCGTTCAATAGCGCCGTGCTCGTCCCTCTTTATGTGGAGCACAAACTTCCCTTTCAAGATTCTCCTCCCGGCAGCCTCAGAGCGATTAACCAGCTTATATACTCCCAGCTCTTGGATGGACTTGAGCTCGTCGTTAATTGCCGAGATCCATTTAAGTTTGTCGGGGCGCGTCATTGCGTCGGCATAAGACTTTGGGTCCTCGGGGTCGGTCTCCTCCATGTCATCGTCGTCGTCGTAATCCAAGGAGTTTGAGGCGTCGGATAGGCAGGCTTGAACGTCGGCAGGAAGACCGGAGATGAAAGCTGTGACAGTCTCCTCGGTGATAGGAGGAACTCGAGAGATGGGTGCAGGGATTCGTGAATCGAGAGCCTCGGGCCGGGCGGATGCAGACCGTGAACGGGCACCCCCTCTGGATCGCGATCGTCCTCGAGCAAGCTCTCTGGCTTCGCGTACGCGATCCCCAGAAGCCCGGGCTTCAGCAGTCGCACGTTCAACTGCCGAAATCCGGGGAATTGAGCTCGCTTCAGCCCTCCTAGCGGATGGTACAGTGGTGCGGCCGGTCCGGCGAGTAGGGGCAGGGATCAGAGCGTCGAGCACAGGTGGAGCGATGATCTGAATAGGCAAGGGATCGGGAATTAAAGGAGGGGAAGGAGGGGGAATGAAAGGATTGGGGGGAGGGGGAATTAAAGGAGTGGGAAGGAGGGGGGGGTAATGGGTCAGGTTCTGGGTCGGGATTGGAGCATGTATCTCGTCGTCGTCGTCATCGTCTAATCCAGCGATCTGTCCGGGGCGAAAGTCGCGTTCAATATCGTCTTTGGCTTCCAGGAACACCACGTGAAACGACTCGAAAACCTTGTGCGTCTCGCGTTGATAAACGCGATAAGTCTTCGAGCTCGCCCCATATCCTATTAACACGCACTCGACAGAGCGCGCGTAAATCTTCGGATTGTGAGTGGCCTGAATCAATACGAACGCCCGGCATCCGATCTCCCGTAAATGGGCCACGTTTGGTTTGATACCATAGTAAGCTTGATATGGTGTTAAGTTCTTCGGGAGGGCGGATGTAGGCACCCTGTTTCGCAAGTAGCAGGCGGTGACGACGAACTCGTCCCAGCGATTCGGTGGCAAACCGGCCTGTATGCGCATGGTGCGCGCAGAGTCCTGGAGCGTGCGGTTGACGCGTTCAACACGTCCGTTCTGTGCGGACGTGTGCGGCGCCGTCCACTGAGCGCGTATCCCTTTAGACGCGACGAAAGCGTCAAGTCGATTAGACTTGAGCTCGCCGTTATCAAACCTCATTATCCGGACTTTGCGGTTCAGCTCGAGTTCAGCTTCTTCCACCCAGCGCACGAGCTTCGGAAATGCAGACGGCTTATCAGCCAGACCGATAGACCAGCTGTAAGAGGAGTGATCGTCGATAATGTTCATGATATAGCGGAAACCGCTGGCTGAGACTACAGGTTGTGGACCAATTAGGTCGATATGGACAGTATGTAATGCCTCGGTTGCTTTCACCCCCTCTCGCTCCTTCGGGACAGACGATCTAGTCTGTTTTCCCTGGATGCAAGATTGGCATTTGGCAGGTTCGGATGACAAGTTGATTCTCATACCGGCGACCATGTCAGAATCGACCATTTGGACCAGCTTTTGGATACCGGGGTGCCCGAGGCGGCGATGCCACGTTTCGAGGGTAGGGACACGAGCAGGGATAGCATATGCGGTAGCGTCGGGGCCGGAGGGAGATGCGAGGAATGCGGAAATGGCAGGGGGAGCAGGCGACGAGGCCAAAATGTAGAGATCGGAGCGGGAGGAGATTCCGCCAGAGACTACGAGCGCTCCGGTCTTCTTGATCGTGATGTAGCACCCGTCATCGTCAAACGACGTTCTCATGCCATCCTTCGCGAGTCTCCGGACTGAGATCAGATTGACACCCGCCAAAGGTACGTAAAGTACGTTGTGTAGGGTCAAGGTACCGCCATCTGGGGTCGTCAGCTGGACAGTCCCCATACCCGATGCTTGTACAGTCCCTCCTACGCCCCGAATCATTCTTGGTGAGATCTCTCGGTAATTAGCGAAGTCTTTGATCCGCGACCAGATATTGGATGACGCGCCAGAGTCGACATAGTTCTCGAGAACCTGTTCAGCAAGAAGGATGGTGGAGGTGAATTTCGGGTCGTTGAAGTTCAATGAGCAAGTTTCGATCTTCGGCATCACAGCGATCGGGGGTGTGTCAACGAGAGCAGATAGGACCCAATGGTCAGGGACGGAAGTAGATCCAGGGGTTGGATCTGTAGCGAGAGCCGATAGAGCGGTAGGGTTGGCGACGGGAGTTGTATCAGTGGCGACGAAGACAGCTTGGTTGTTCGAGTCCATAAAGAAGGTACGTCCGTCGGTTGTCCTCCTGAAAGGATTGTTGTCCGACTTGCCCGTATACCCCTTTCCGCCTTTAGGGCGTCCAGGGGGCGGTTTCCCATCCTTCTCGTTCCTCTCCCTGATCAGCTTGTAGACTTCATCCCGTTTCCCTTCCATCGCGCCACCCTTCCCAAAGCATAGCTCAGTCCGATGACCCGCTCTTCCACACTGTTTGTTCCCGCAGACATTCCCGGATGCCGCCAAGGCGGTTACGGAAGCATTGGAGGGGTTTGTCCTGAACTGGATCTCGGTAGACAGACGGTCGTAGAGCCATTGGGGGCCGGCGGTAGGATTAGACATGTAGTGGGACGATGCGGCGGCACGAATATCATCATGATTAGATTCCAGGGCCTGCAAGATGCTGCATATAGTCAGGGTATCAGGAGTGATCGCCGATTGCGCGAAGATACGCCGAACGGTTTCACGGATGTTTTGGATACCGGCAGCCATCGTTGTCATGTTGGGGCTGAACTTGATCCCGTTGAGCGTCTGAAGCAAGCGGACCTGAGGCAGTGTACCGCGCTCGTTGTGGCGCATGCGAAGGGTTTCCCAGAATGTATGCGGGTCGTCTCTGATGTCGTTCATGAACTCTTTCTCGGTCTCGTCCAGGGCGGTTCTCAAGAACCCTATGATCACTCGGCAGTTGGTATGAAAGTTCCAATAAGATTCCGTTTCCGCTGCTGATCCGCCAACGGCATGAGGCACGGCGACGGTGCCTAACATGTAACGATCAATGTTGTATTCCTCGAATAGAGACATCATATCCTGGCTCCAGGTAGGATAGTTGTCCAGATGTAGGGACAATTTCTCGAATGACGCGTCGCGTACCTGAGCTCGCATGCTCGTTGTGGTTGAGAAGAGACGGATCGGGGACACCATGTTTATGAATGGATTGAACGCTGGGAGTCCAGCGGGTCCGGCAGGAGCGGACTGGGAAGCCGTAAGCGTAGGAGGGAAAAGTGGGAGTTGGGGTTGATTCGCCATTGGGTCGAATCGGATGTCGTAGGCGTGGAAAGACGCGACAATTGACGTGTAGGGGGGATTTTAAAGCTGTATTGCGTTGATGCACTCTTATGTGGGTGCTGCGTATGTCCAGATATCGATACTGAGGTGCGTAGATCGTGTAAAACGCGATTTAGGCGCAACGGAAGCTCATGACCTAATAAGATCTATGCAAACTCTCAGACGCTTGTTGGAAACGGCTCGTTATTAATCGTACCTATGCAAACTCTAAGGTACGTTAATAACTGTGTGAGAGAGAGAATGTATGTAAAGCTTACCTCAGACGCTTGTTGGAAACGGCTGAGGAAAGGTACGTATCTAAGATTCTGTGATATGTATCGAGCACGTGATATGTGGCGTGCGTATGGGTCTCAACAGATGCAGAATCAACATTAGAGCCATATTTAGTTACATACTACCAAGAAAATATTGCACTCACGAGGTACTACCATGGTGCAACATCCAACACCGTATGATCAAGTCTCTGGTGTCGCTCTGGTTCGGCATCAGTGCGGCTCTGGCTCGGCAATCGAATCCGCTCAGGGGTCTCTGCTGTTGGTGTACTTAACACTAAGGATTCGAGTTCAATAATCGATTTCTCCTACCTATCATAGAGTCATAAATTCATAGATAAATTATAGTAGTACTGTGGCTAATCATTATATTTTGGCATCGTAATTTTGCGAGTGAGGAGCTCTATTTAGCGATGCTTGGTGGCGATGATTTCCGATTGTGCCCGGACCCGGGCCGCACTGATGCCGAATCGGAGTGAAACCAGAGACCAGAGTGTACGACGTTGGACGTTGCACTGCGGCAAAGATCATCGTGAGTGCAAAACATTGTTGATACTACCCACCTAAAAAAAGTCCCAATGTTGACTCCAAATACTTCATACCAGCTGTCAAACATTTTCCCTGAAGAATAAGGTCATACTTCTGTGCTCATGGATACATTCTTTCAGCGCAACTGTCAACGGGATGGTCACGCTTCTTGCTTTCGTACAGCGTGACGACTGGCCCGCCGAACTGGCATACTATTAACACGAACAACACTCTGTGTGGTAATGGAACTAATGTACGTCGTTAATGCTCGCCGCTTGCGAAACATGCCAACAAATGCTTTCCGCTCACAGCAAAGCCCCATCTCAACTCAATATTCCTAGCGCAAATAATGTAGTGTTGGTGAGCCTTGGGACCAACCTCGAGGTCATCTTGAATGGAACGCTCAAGGCCACCAACTCAACTTGGCAGCTTCTACAGTATGTATCGCTGCTATCACCGCGTTCTGTTATCAATGTTTTGCTCTTGCAGATTCCACTTCCATACGCCCTTTGAGCACCATGTCGATCTCGCGCACCATGAGGCCGAGAGATACACCATCTTCACTGCCTCAGGTTTGTCCACTCCATGTGTGTCCGACTGTAACAACTGACTTGAATTCTAGATGCAGATGAGATGAGGTCGAATTGCGCGGTCTTGGCTACATCTGTCGTATGTCTTGCATCGCTGTCTTAAAAGCCGCTTCTCAACGGATTGCATGCAGCTGTTTGCGCGCTGCCTTGTCCTTCCTTAAATATGCGGGTCAACTCTGCACAACTGCGCCGGGACGACCTCCCACCCGCGACGCCCGTCCCCAGAATCGCCCCATCCACCTGCAAAACTCTCCACCACGTCAGGTTCTGTGTGGCGATGAGGCTATGTGTATGTTTGATCGACTTTGCGGACAATTTGCTCGATCTCTTCCTCGCCACCACACACCAGTGTGTTCGACCCAAGCATATGGTAGCCGTCTTCATTCGCTTGTACCTTTTTACGGATATCAGCCAATATGAGAAATTTTGCTAAAGTAACGAGCCGGAGGTCCAGCCCTCTCGCTATCGCCCCATACAATACATGAAGGAGGCACGGTTCTCTCGGTCCAGACCATGGTCAACTTCTTCGATTGTTCGTTTCTATATGTCCGCCAGTAGGGTTTCTTTTCCTTTAACAAACCACCTGCCTGCTCCTTGTACGCACGAATGGTGACCCGTTCAGGTACTAAACGTTTCTGCGTGAAACTGATCGGAATGATTCAACTTCATAATGTTGATTTCGATTCACACACGAATGATTGTGATAGGGAAGAGAGCCGCTTGATTTCGACCGACTGGTGGTTATAATATTTAGTTACATCCAGCAGATGGCGGTCAAAGATACAAATGTAATCCCCAAATGTGGAAATGTGTAGAATACTTGTCGACGATAGAACACAATATTAATGTCGAAAGGAACAGAACAGAACCAAAAGATTAACCTCGACGGATGACCGTGACTTCTAATTTGACGCATCGTGTACAGCTACCCCGATATTTGGTTATAAAGAGGATAGTCGTGGCAATATCTGACCAATAAGTATTGTGTCGAAGAAGATACCGGCGATTGAAGAACGGCTTTGAGGGCTGGATGGAACATATTGAGCTCAAATGATTTTCAATCGTCTCCTCAGAAACACCAGACCCTGAGCTGTCCTCGCCATTGATGATTGGTAACACAGGTTCAGGCTGCTCCTTTGCTTTGCGCTCCCCACTCATTCCCCTGAGCACCAGTATATTGGGAAGCGAGTCACGGCTCGGGACTAGAGCTTCCATATCCCGCTGTCTATCCAGGCAAACGCCATCCCATCGGATTACGGGGGAGAAAGACGCAGGCTTCATCGTGAAAGCGCCCGTCTCGCCATTCCTCGACGCCTGATTCACGATAGACCATCGCAGATGGTACACGCTCCACTCCTGTGCGGAACCATGCTTACCTGTTTCATGGCCCATACTTCCAGCCGCCAAGCGTCGCGAATTTCCATCCTGAGGTGCATATTTCTTCTTTAAGGTTCTGGGCAGGAAGAGGCCCGAGCAGACATATTGAAGCGTCAGGGTAGCCGGGTTGATCAAGGAGGGAACCGTCGAGCATAGGGCAAGATAGAGCAGCATTGGTCATGCATCATGTGTAACTGCCTTCGGCGCGCGCAGGGATGTCAGAAATAGAACATTTCGTAGGTAGTGATATTTGAATGTGCAGGCTGGGGAGATCAGAACAACCAAGTGGTAAGAATGTTTTTGAGCAGAGAAATCGGATGTAACTGAGTAATTGGAAAGAGGAAGCATGGCGTGTATCAAGGATGAAAACCGAAGTAAGTTAAAGCTCCACGATCGCAGCACAATGACTCGGAGGGCAGACATACCACAGTCAACAGACCGTCCGGGAGCAGTGAAGTCGCTATTGTTCTGTATCGCTGGTCTCTGTTTCATCCTCCCAGGAATCCGGCGTAGATGTGCCATAGCAGACCGTGTCTTATGGAATCGTCCAGAAAGAAGATGGCGTGTGTGGGAACGATAAGTATAAGTGCGGGCATGGCGGAGGACGGTTGTTTCTGATAGAGATGTCAGGGCGGCGAGGTTCACAACTCTGGTCTGTCGGACGATCGGAATTGATGTCGAAAAATGTCGGTGGTCGCGTCGAAGCTTCGGCGCGTATTATGACGCTCTTTATAACATGAGCCTCCTCACCGAGGTTTATAGTTCCAGTGTGCAAACGCTCAATGTCGACGTTGAACGGCCTCCCACCACAAACGCTCATCGATCATCTGGCACTCTCCTTTACCGGTCCTTGCTTGCCCGCTACGCTCTCGACAGCACTTGCAATTTTAAAATTGGCAATGATAGGCTATATAATAAGACCACCGCTGCGACAAGTCTAAAAGGCTGTAAGCCAGACAGATATATTTGGCGATATCGAGTGCAAGTACAGTAAAGTATTCTTAGTTGTTAACGGTTACCAGGTAAGTTCGATTTCTCCGCTTCAACTTTCAAGTAACTGGCAGGTCACTCGCGTGTTAGTCTAGTAAATACGGCTGGATCAAAGACTTTTTCCGCCCCTGTCTTTACGCGTGTCACATATACTCCTGGGATCAGTCGCAAGTCCGGAATGTACGGTCTGCCGTGCCACCTGATGAGCAGTTAACCAGAGAAATTTAGCGAGAATCGCACATCTCATCTTCGCTGCCGTAGATCGGGAACGTGTTTCGACGATCCATGGTCGGTCTCAGGAGTTTCCATGCCATTCCTTCAGCTACTGCCTGCTCCTTCAACTCTATAAAGTGCATCTCCTCCTGCTCATCGACATGGAAATTCCCCTTTGCTGCAAGCCAGAGGATTTTCAGATTCGGCAGATTCTTGGCTTGTTTGAGAGTCGCGCGAAGCACTGATTCATGGGTCTGGCCGATCAACCGACTTTGGTGCCTTTGAATGGCCATTCCTAGCTCCATGACAGTGGGAGGTATCAGTCCAAGGGCTGTGGTTGTCGGAAGCAATGTGCGTAGGGAGATGAGCTTCTTGAATTTCGGTAGTGCCGCCAGCAGAACCGCATGAACCTCAGGAAGGCGAGTGCTGTAGAATAGCCGCAGAAGCGACGGCGAAACGAGCTCGAGGGTACTTTGGAGAAGGGCCAATGGAATGTTATTCGTATTTTCCAACACGAGCGTATGCAAAGTGCCTGTGGAGGACTTCACAACGCCATGCCAGTCGTCCCAGTCACTTTCCTGAAAACCGAACCGATCCCCCGTAACAGATAGGTGTGTCAGATTGACTGCCAGCCCTCCGAACGGGTGGAAATCTCCTCGGGCGAACGTCATCCCAGCCGTAGTACAGAGCTCCTCGAGTGAGGTCATACTCTGAATCAAAATTGTAGCTATCGCCGTGTCTGATTGGATAAAGTCCAATCTGTTTGCAATTTAAGTACTCTGACAGACACACCACCATGGAACGCACCTCCTGACAGTTGACAAGTTTGGAAAGCGCGTGGTCGCTTGCAAGCGCTCCCTGTATGCCTTTGGTAGTTCCATGAACCGTCTAATTTTCAGCGTTTTCAAGCCTGTAAGAACTTCCAGCACATCCCATAGATCCTTGCCCGCCTTCTGGCGCCTAGCCACGGCTTTGGTGTGGGCGGCGGGCGCGCTTGGCAGCTGCTGCTCCCCCACCACATGGATGTGCAGCTCCGTGATAAGCCCAGCAATGACTGGGGAGGCCACGACCGTCCGACGCAACTTCACCATCTGATCGGGCTTGTCGACGAATGATACACACCGGTACAGGGACTCTTGTGCGATGGACTGCCAGTGCTTGTTGACACGGCACATCGCCCCGAGTGCACGTGTGCGATAGTTGATCTTTCCCTTGTAGTTTAAAGGTGGGCTGGCCGCTTCTTGTATGATTTCCAAGAGCAGTTCAGGGGGAACCGTTGCGCCGGCTCCAGAAACACTGGGCGGAAGAGGGCTAATATCTTTGGTCGGCTTGGTCTTCTTGCGTGGGGGCATTTTCTGCACTTTGCAACTTTTGGCTGTGTATTGGGGTTTATAGGATGATAGACTGATACGAGCTTGAGTGTGAACGTCGACCTTTTATACAAATCTGCGGCAAGCGCCGCGGGCAGTGTTGTCTTGACCCCCCAAATTTCGTCAATGGGGGTCAATCAAAGTACTGCCCGTCAATGGTTGACCGGTCAGGCCGTCGGGTCAATAAGGGTCAAAGTCACAAGACAACCGTTGTCTCGTGACATGTGCATTGTGATGGGAACTAGCGCACGGTGTATAATTGATTTGGCTGGTTATAAACACGTTTATAACCGAGGGTCTCAGACCAATTTTAAACTTAACCGTTATTAACCGGGTTATTAACGACCACGTGATGTATTTTTAAGCGACCCGTGATGAAAAAAGTTCTCCCCTGCGGGGCCATCTGTGCGCGTAATTAGGCCAAATCCCAATCATCCTCATCCGAATGTTCATCGTCTGTAGTCTCTTCAATTCTATCCGGCTCCTGTGCCCTTCCTTTTCCCTTGTCCTTGCGCGGCCTGTCAGCCAACAGATCCTCTAGCTCAGATGCGTCCAGGTCTGCATCTTGCTCAACAGTGCTAAAATTCGGCTGCGGGACCACGCCAACCAACTCGTCGTCCATCCATTCGCGTGTATTCTCGCCGATAGCCTCACCGTCATGATGGTCATCATCAACGAGTAGACTACTTGTCTGAAACTTGCGTTTGGCGGTTTTCTCCCCAGTCGAAGTTGATGGTAGCAGGGATATGGCGGAGTACAATAAGGAAGAATAAATTAAGGCACGCGCAAATGAAACAGGAACTGTAACTCGATCAACGGATGATGGTAGCGGAAATTGTTGATCGTCTACTACCTCAGGTCATGTGATGGTGTGTTTATAACTTGGTGCTGGCGAGCCCATCGTTAATAACCTGTTAATAACCGGTTAAAAACCGGTTAAAAATAGCCGTGTTTTTAACACAGTGATTTCCCACCGTGCGCTAATGGGAACTAGGTGCGACGCGCTGCGACGCGACCGTTGTACTTAGCTCTATACTATAATACGCCACAGAAAACAACATAAATGGACAAGAATAACATTAACCAAATGCTATGTCATTTTTACTGCTTCACCTAGTTCTTGGCTGCTCAAAATGCCGCCCAAATCCAAATTCTGGGACTACTTCGAGACCAACAAAACACTTTACAGGACTGATCACACTCACCTCAATGCCTGGTGCAATGGCTGTGTAGCAGAGCACATACGGAGTTTGAATATTGAATTTGCCACTGTCAATGAATTCATATCCGAGACCCCATTTAAGCGAGCGGAAAGACAAGTACGAGGAGGACGAAGATGACGATGACGCTGATTTTGGTTCTTTAGCTCAGACCTGATGTCTTCCTCTCCGAGTCCGTCTGATGTATATAACTCACAACATATAATTTTCCAACCTACCCGCAGTGTGCAACTACGTAGTATATGGTAGAGCCCTTCAGCAGCTCGGCAGTCGGTCCGCTCGTAACCGTCTTCCCACGACCGCTCCATTGACCGGTCAGGCCAAATCATTGACAAACCCTGCCATTGACTTGACCCCCGGACTGACCGGGTCAGTCCGGGGGTCAAGACAACACTGGCCGCGGGTGTGGCCCAGGCACGCCGCTCGGACCCGCCGGAATAATGACAATGCCCGAGCCAACGATTGTCTACATTTCTCCGATGTGACTAGCTATAGAGCTCGAGCAAGGGCCAGCTTTCCCGTGGATGGCTAATGAGTCAGAGTGTGCACAACAAGACGTGCATATGCACGTAGAAGATGATCGGCAGCGCGCCTTCCGGTTCCGGTTCCGGTCACGTCATCCCGCCGTCTTGACCAATCCTACTGCTGCCGGCAGTATGTTGCTCATTCATCTCATTCGTTCCCCTGATTCACACTTCCTGAAGATCCCCACACTGCCGTTCGATGGCTTTGTCAGCCTCTCTCTCGCAGTTCTGCCTCGGGCATCGAAAGCCGCGTGTTCTGGAGGTTGGGAAGGATTGTGGGCCAAGGTGTTTGAGGTGGCTAGCGCTGCGCTGTAGGTGCTGCTCTGGAAGGAGGGCGCACCGGATGATGTGGATATGGAGTTGGTTGGATGCTGATGCTGATTGCGCCGGTAAGCGTCCCTCTAAGGTTTCCATTGGTTGATCTCATACGGATGATTGTTCTTGCATTTGCCAGATTCATAATCGAGTTCGCTCACGAAACCTACCCTCACCGCAATTCTCGACTCGTTAGCTCTTCGATTTCGATTTCAATTTCGCTTTCCTCACCATCGACGTGTCTATTCTCAATACGACGAGATCGTGCGTATTGGTATGTCACATTATTGTCGCACAGGCGACCTGCGGCTGATGAACCCCAAGTCCTAACGAGATCTCGTACAACTAACTACCGGGAGGTAGTGAAGCCTATATGTGGTCCCAATGGACTGCCCAAGGGTCCTGGTGCGTACTCTTCTTATAGTTTAATACCTTCATACTGACTTGAACCTGTTGCAGCTTACAGCAACCGCATGTATAGCGACGAGCCGTATGCGATCATCCTCATCCATGACCAAGCCGTGCACGCCGCGCGCCGCAAGAACTGGAACAAGGTGTTCAGCCCGAAGGCATTGAAGGGCTACGGTTCCATCTCGACAGCTGTTCGCGACCTCATGGACCAGATCACCGAGATGTCGACCCTCCTATCTTCTACCGCTGAGGGTATGCATTGCTATTCTTCTTTCATCTCGAATAAAATTCCTAATCTCCGTGGTAGATTCGACTTCATCCCCGCTGCGGCGTTCGGTCGTGAGAACCAGACAGCAACGGCGCCAGGCTCCGCACCGGCTTGAAGGCACTCCTGTGATTTAGTTCTATCCTCAGCCCATCCTGCAGACCATGCCGCTCTACCATCTCTGACCCGGCGCCAACAAAAGTCGTAAATTCGTAGACAAGCTCACCAGCGACTAGCTCAATGGACGTTTCCGCAACGGCTCCACGAACAAGGGTATGTTCTTGCACGTGGTACGCTAATCCTACAACTCTTATTCGAACACCAATCACTAACATTTATGCAGGCACACGAAGGCGCACCACATGCTCAATCCACCGATTTGGACATGCCAGTCCTCAAGTCCGATGCACTCCACTCCTCACTATCGTCGCTGGGTTTGATTCCGTATCGCCGACCATGACAGCCATTTCGTTCCTCTTCACGGACCACCGTGACTGCTTCCTCCGTCTCTGCGCGGAAATCTATGCCTGCTTCCCTTCCGGTAACGGCACGAGCAACTTCAACAGCCTTGCCAACATGCCGTACCTCAACGCGTGCATGCAAGTTTACTTACTTTGACCATTGTTCCCTTGACTGATTGTTCTCTAGCCACGAGACTCTGTGTCTTCTCCCTCCTTTGACCGGCCTGCAGAGGCGCATGCTTAACGATGCAGGATGGGTAATTGGAAAATAGTGAGTATATCTCTCCTTCATTTATTACATGGCATTGACCGTCAGCGCTTCTAGCTTCATCCCTGGCGAGACTGCCATCCTCGTGCCCACATTCACCGTCCAACGCGACCCGCGCAACTTCTCTCCCCGCTTGGACGTATTCCGGCCCGATCGCTGCCTCGAGGAGGAAGGCAGGAAGAACGTCGACACCACGCTCCCTTTCATTCGCGAAACTGACACCTTCCACGCCTTCTCACTCGGCCCCGCCAGCTGCGTCGACAAGAACATCGTGTGGGCGGAGCTATGCTGCTACTTTGCGTTCCTCATGCAGAACTTCGACTTCAAGCTCAGCGGCGATATGCACCAGGCGGCCATGCGGAGCACAAAATGCGAGATAATTGGCAACGGGAACATGGAGAGGAATCTCGCTATCATCAATCTATATAACGCAAAACCTAAGAGTTATGGAGATATGCAACACCCGGTCTATACGTTCCAGTGATAATACATCTTCCCTTTTAATTCCGATATCATATTATGCTGGTAGATAGACCACATACATATTGAAACTTGTAACATCATTAATATTCTCGTGCTTTGAAACTTGCTTGCCAATAGCACAACTCGTCCACATTGTAAAATGTATATATATATGCATATTGACTGAGCACGCAGGCGTGTATAAGTGCGAAAATAAGCTCCACTTCGAGATCAAAACAGAAAGCGAAAGACTTCCAGCGCCCGCGAGCCTCGCTCTGGACGTCGACTCTGAATTTGGGAGGGGGTTGGTAGTGGGCATATCTTGACCGGGGCACGCGACGTCTGTGCCGTCGATCTCAATCTTGCCACTTTGTAATTCTGCAATCCTAAGGACACGTTTAATCAGAAATTCTCTTCTAAATATATCAAGAACGAACCGGAATAGAGCTTGGATTGGGGAGCGCTTGTCTGCATGCGGATGTGAGCAAAGGTTTAGTTGAGTCAAGATGGTGCAAACCTGTGCCGGACCATCCAACGATTTCTACCTTCTCGTCAGATTTCCCGTCAAAGCTGACACCGCTGGGTAAAAGAGGCAGCTTGGCATTGTCGAATCGGATGGCACCTCATTGATGCCAGTTCGCAGGTGAGTCAATGGACGTATGGGCATCCGTTTTGGAAAGAAGGTCCGTATAATAGTAGAACACCCTCTCGAGGGTGTTCATATTCTGCACAGGCTGCACAAACTGGTGAACCATCTCAGCTAAACGATCTTCAGCTGGAGAAACATTGAGACGATGACAAAAACTCACAGAACCATTGCGCTGCCGTCAACGTGTACGATAGTATGGTAAAACCTTCCAATGTGACTGACTGTCGAAATCGCCAGCAGTCATATCCGCTTGAGCTGGGCGCAACATGCCAATTCTTGATGGTTGGATACTGCTTCTGAAGCCCGCCGCGAAGAATGAGATTACCAATATGACAGAATTTGGTAAAGTATCGAGCTGGGGGGTCCAACCATCTCGCTATTGCCACAGACACGAAGGAACCACGGTTCTCTCGGTCCAGGCCTCGGTCAACATCCTCGATTATTCGTTTCTATACATCCGTCAGGTATAATTTCTTTGCGTTCAAAAAACCACTTGCCTGCTTCGTGTACGCGCGAATGGTGGTCAGTCTAGTCCACGTTTCTGCGTGAAGCTGATCAGAACGGTCCAACTTCATGATGTTGATTTCGATTCCCACCTGCAAATGATGCGTACACGAATGATCGTGAGAGGGAGCTGAACAAAACCAAAAGATTAGCCTCCACAGAAGACCACAATTTCTGATCTGGCGTAGCATGTACAGGAAGGGACCCCCGATATCTGGTTATCAAGAGGATAGTCGGACCAATATCCGACCAATAGGCGTTGTCATAGACGATACCGGCGATCGAAGAACGGTTTGAGAGCTGCATTGAACATATTCAAGCTGGTAGCTAGGTCCACATGGCTGAAGGAGAGGAGAGTGAGACCCGGTTGGAAGAACAGGAGGGTGTCAACTTCCGAAAATGCCATGTTAAGTATGAAGGCAAATACGAATGAGGCTACTCCAAGACGCGCGAATGCTCACATGTGGTCTCGGAAACCGCGTATACCGTCGGAGGTCCAAAACCCAAGGAAGAGGGTACTACCAACTGAATAATCCTTTAGTATAGGCAGACCGGGCGAGTATAGCTCTCTACTTACCTTGGGCCTGCGCGAGGGCCAGTAAAACCAGAAAGCAGATGCCCGGTAGGCACTCCCGGTAAACAAAGACACCGCAAGTAAATACTCAGGGGACGGCGCCAACAGCCCTTTCTTCAACTTGCATCAGGCCCCTGCTGCCCCTTGTCTCTCCGGGACCATCCAGCATCACATTCGCCTCGGTTCCTTCAGGCTGCGCAATATCCCTATTTTCAAGGCTCCCGTATTCCTGCATGATGCGCGAAAAGGCTTCGTCATTGTCCACGAGTTGCTACATATGCACTTAGCAAGAGGCGTATTGGAGCTCTGTATCAATTTGTACTCACCGTATACGTCCCATGTTTTGAGATTGTTCCACTATCCGTGTCATATATGTAATCTGTTCGATTGAGGAGCGGGGCGTGGGTGATCAAAATACGGGTTTTGCTTGCCAAGGGCCCATCGAGAATTCAGTTCTCCAGGATGGCCTTTTCTGCATGAGCGTCGACGGCTGAGAGGGAGCCATTCAGCAGCACAACATCCGAGCCAGAGTACGCTTCCTGGGCAATGGACACTCGTGCCTAACCACGGCCATTTCGAACCTAGGCAATTTGGCATCAGTCCAGTCCCTCCAGTTAAGATACAAATGAGCTCACCACACAAGTTGATCCCCTTCTCGTCTATCCCAGTTATCTCGCCATGAAGAAGCATCTCCAAATTTCGCTCCAACCTTGAATATGCATGAATGACATCTCAGAATCTGCGGTGACAGATCAGCATTCCTCAAGAACCATTAAAAGGACAGTAAGCCCACCTTTCTCGTCATCTTGTCCCCCAAACGAATGTTTTCGCGCAGGGTGGTGTTTCTGATTCGCGGCGTCCGAGGTGCGTATGCCACAGATCCCCCAAAGGCAACCTATGAACGAATGAGAGACTAGCCCGACAACAAAGCCACAGGTACCGACAGAGCTGTCTGTTTTGCGCATCTCGCCGTGGAGGGCTTGGAGAAGCGAACTCTGGTGTTGCATGTTCAGCACACAAGTATATGTTTAGTCAGGTGGAAGCTGACCTTTCCAGATCCGATACATCATCGCACAATTGCCACAAGCGCCTCCTTGGGGACGTCCATCTTCAGGCCCTTGAGCTCAAATGGCTTTTCTATCGTCTCCATAAGAGCGCCAGATCCTGAGCTGTCCTCCTCATTAAAGATGACAATTTCAGGCTACTCCTGCGCTTTAGCCCCCCGCTCATTCCCCCGAGCACCAGTGTATTGGGAAGCGAGTCACAGCTCGGGACTGGAGCTTTCATGTCCCGCTGCCTATCCAGGTAAATGCCAGCGCATCGTATTAAGGGGGAGAAAGGCTCAGGTTCCATCGTAGAAACACCCATCTCGCCATTCTTTGACGCCTGGTTCACGATACACCACCACATATGGTACACGCTCCACTCCTGTACAGAACCATTTTGTATTTCTGGCAATGGGTCATTTGAAAGAGATGGTGGCGAGGGAGGAGGATGATGCGCGAGGAGGGGCGCGGCGGTGATGGCGCAGAGGGGGGACGCGTTGCGCTCCCAGCAGTTGGGTTCTTGATGGGCGGTAAGAGCACGGGAAGCCAGAGGATGGTGAGCCTGGGTGTGCGTGTGTGAGTTCTCAATCGAGGATGAACGAGAAGGGGGACTTGCAAGTATACGCGGCCTTGAGTGGGTAGATGCAGACGATGCGGGTGGTCTGCACGGTCTGCACGAGTGGGCCCGTCTGCCCGCGCGTGAGTTCGACATAATCGTGGGCGACCGTCGAGCTGCTCTCATTCCCGTCAAGCCCATCCTCGCCGACGAACTCCCTCATGCCGCACGGCTCCCCGCCCATCAGCCCCGCGCCCGTGATTACCGCCTGCACCAGGCTCACGACACTCGCGAGCCATCTACTTGAAAAGGGCAAGTTCCCGACGAGGATTAAGAAGTTGTAGTCCGTAGGAATCGCGTCCGCATCGGAGGAGCAGGTTCGCGACGATGTTCCGCCTGCTCGGATGTGGACGAGTAGTTCTGCGCCTTGATGATGGCCTCGATAGCCACGAGGTCGATGTGCCCGTTCTCCCTTCTATAACACGGCTCCTCCACCGCGTACAGCTCGGGACGCTGTAGCTGGGTAAGACGCGTGATGCGGACCTGTGTCATCAGGAGGAGTGGAACCCAGACTCGCTGCGTCTTGATGATGTTCTCTACATTGACGTCAGAGGGCCGCGCTACAGGTCGGCCATGGATCCTGCGATAGTATGGGCCGTCGAGGATGTGTTACTAAGCTGGTCCTTCGTATACTTATACAGCGACGAAGGGCCGGGTCGCGTAGTCGGAACGAGGGCGTAGTCTCGTAGATGACGTCGCTAGAGAGATGGCTCGGGTCATGAAAATGCATTACAAACAACTCAGTCACGTCAACGAGACAAAGCAGGACAATGGACAAGGCATTGATGAATTATTGGGTTTTCCCGTGGTTTCACTGGGTATCCGAAAAGGGAAAAAGAGGGAAAAGAAAGAAAGAAAGGGAGAATTGAGAGAATTGAGGCACTACAATCACACAACATATTTTGTGCATGAAAAACACTGTTCACTGTGTAGATACATAAATGCTGTAAAAAGACTACTCCTTATGTTCCTTCATGCCTAAGCTGTGCATTTCCTACCACCATCAACACCACGGCACCCACTCGTTCTCCCGCACTTCTTACATGGAACAAGACACATATTTAGGCACAATTCAATGTTGCTGTTTCCCGGACAATCTTCTTTCTTGCAGCGGCGGCAAGAGCGATGCTTTTCGTGCTTACGGTCTGAAGGTGCAAGATTAAATCGACGGCGCTTCACAGCCGGTAGTAAATCATTCTCGCTATTGATGCTATAAGCACTAGTTAACATGTAAAGTTGAAATATTTCATACCTTGCATCGCTTCTGTCATCTGTAATTAACATTTCAAGTCCTTCGGAAATGTCTGGGAAAGGCAGTGGCAGTGGCTGGCGAACAGCTGGTGGAATGAACAGACTCTGTGACACAGGCGGCTGGGTGGAAATTGAAGCTGGAACAATTGTGGATTCACTGTCGTCACAGTTAACAAGCCCACGAGCAGGTTCATCAATAATTGGCAAGCCTTCCAGAAAGTCTGGAAAGCTGACATCAGGTGCAGCAAAAATTGTGGCACTCTTCTGGACATGTTCAAGATCATCGGACACAAGCTCTTGGGATGCGCGAATGTTACTGGTCTTCTCCCATGACTTGGCATAAGCTGCAAGGACTTCGGGGGTCACATAGTATCGATTTTTGCCATCTGCTGATGAGTTCCATTCATTTGCAGATAGCTCATAGTCGATTTTGCCTCTGCCTTGTGCTGATGCGAGAGATGCTTGCTCACGAATTTTGGTGAAAAAGTATTGCCTAGCTTCGGGTGTTGATGGAGGTACAGCTGGGAATGCAAGTCCTTGGCGGCGGCGGAGCCAGTCATCGCTACGGTTTAGTTTGTGAAGCTCGGCCATCTCTTGGCTGTACGGTTCCATACCAAAACATATCTGTAATGGTTCTGAATAAATAAATTTATAAGTATAATATAGAGACATGCACAGAATATTTTTACCTGGCAAAGCACATACACCAAACATCTCATCGGTACATTGGTACAGATCTGGATTGATCCAGCTGCTGTAGGACCGAGCACCATCAAGAAAGTCGGACAGATAGTTGAGAAGCAATGAAGTGCGGTTGATGAGACCAAGTTGATGATGGAATTCCCAATCAACACCGTAGATGTGTTGAGCAAATGCTTGTAGATTGTACCAGGTTCGATGATCCGTCAAACAATTATTTGTAAGCCGAGGACCAGCTTTGAAAATTGTCAGCTACCTGTGAAATGTTCCAAAGAAAAAGAAGTACCGTTGAGTGCACCAAATTTGCGATATATGTCTCCGTGAGGTCCACCTTCAACCTTGTTTGTTCCACGAAGACATCTGTAAATTTGAAGACCATGCTGATCAACTCCTGCCTTCTCATATAGGACAACACCTTTGATGTTGGAAAGGTAGCCTTGGCGGGCAAGATCGACAACAGCTTTGGCCTTCTGAGTTGCCAATTTGCTGAACAATGGCTGGCCAGTCTTGGCATCAAGTGATGGACCAAAGAATCCAAAGACATACTCCAGTGCAGGAACCAGAATGCTCGGTGATGGTACATGGCGTGGACAACGTGCTGCAATATATCGAGGATTCCTGATAAGCATTTCATCGAATGTCATATGAAAGACTCTCTGGCAGGTGGCATCAATCTGAGCTCGGATAACAGGGTCCCAGCGCAAAATATGGTCACGGAGGGCACAAAGAAAAGCTGGGCACATGCCATGATTGATTGGGGTTGGAATCATGTGGAATGCATGGAAGATGTCCTTTTGGAGCCTCTGGAATACTGAATCTGCATCCGGAGGTGACTCAATGAGGGTACGAAGATGAAGCAGTGGTGATGGTATAGAAGTTGGAGCAATGCTTTCAGGTGTAGATAGTTCTCGCTGCTTGCCTGGATGAAAATCTGAGTACATGTCACAAACAAGAGCTGCTAGTTGAAGTATGCACCTTTATCCTTACTTGCCGAAGCACTATGGGCTTCTAACATGTCCAAATTAACATTGTCAATTTCTGGCTCTTCTTCGGACAGCTCATCTTCGCTATTGGTAGCATCAGGAATTAGAGCAGATGAGGTGCTGAGCATTTCCATGTCAGAGTCTTGTTCCGCAAACATGGGAGGAAGGGATATGGATGGAAGCTCTGACGAGTAGCTGAACTCCAGCAGAGAGATTGGGACTACAATGGGGAAGTGTGTAGTTCCCGATGCTGCCTGAAGTTGGCCCAGAGTGTAAGCACCTGACTTTGTTTTGCTGCCAGATGGTGAGGGAAGAAGATGAAGAAGTGCAGACGCTGCCGGGATTATAACCCTATTGATTTCAACTGCAAGTCGATTTTTGGAAGGAACCGCCACTCTAACAGTACCAAGAGATGATGGTTGTGAATACAGAATATGGCCATAGGCTGAAACCTCTCCACCTGCCTGAACAAGGATCTTGACAGGGGTGCCACCAGGAGTGTCTGAGGTGACCCGCTCAATGGGGGATAGTTCCGTGAGTTTCTCGAAGAGAAGGTGTGAAGCATAGACATCCTTAGCAGCATAATCGAGAAGCTCTGAGGGAAGTGACCGAGTCTCCCAGCCATCATGCTTCTGCAGGGCATCATCCTTGGGCAAATAGAGTCCAAGACATTTCTCAAGGAGAGCGTCGAGTGAGCCAGCAGACTTTCGCTGAATGACTCCACACTTAATGGCATACTCTTTGAGATCAATCACAGTGAAAGATGACTGTGATGAGAGTTGCGAGAATTGTTTCTTCAAATGTGTGAGATCACCCTTGATAGCTGAACCAATTTTGAAGACCCGGTTGGAGGTGAGAATGTGCAGTAAGCTGGCAGGGAGCTTTTGTAGCTTGTGAACCTATCAAGAATATAAACACAAATTTACACTGTAATAGAGTGTAATTTTGTTCACCGGTATAATGTATATGTGGTTTGTGTCTGAGTCAGCACACATAGTCATGATTGATACACCAACCCTCCTGGACACATTCCACTCAAAATCCATGTACACACAGATAAAAGTATCGGGATCTGCATCAAGTGCTGCAAACATCGAAGCAGCTACACCTTCAACCAATTCAGATGAAGAGAGTACAGTAGTCTTGACATCATGAGGAATTTCGAGTGACTGCAGACCATATGCAGCAGAAATCGGAGTCAGGTTCTCTGCTAGCGACGGAAATGCAGAATATACAAGATGCTTGTCCTATAAAATTGATTAGCTATGGCAGTTACAGAAAATCGAAAGGCTTACCTTCACAGGATCATCTGAATAGGCGATAGCGGGAGGAGAAAACCCATAAGCCTTTGCTGAGGTTGCGACTGCAGTGAGAGGACCAATTCATTCCTCGTGGGCCTTGGTGTGGGCAAGAACTTGAGCTCGAATGTAGTGTCCACTCATACAAGTCCATAAGGCCTGAAAAGGTGATACACCATCGACTTTAGCTATATGCTTAATGACCTAGAGTTTTCAACATCAAAAAAAATGTCACGGAAGACGGGTATGCATATTCAAACCTTATGTGAGTCATCAATTGCTATTTGGTCAGGTGCAAGGCATGTGGTATGCTGGTTTGCGTCCGGCTCATCCAATTTGATGGCCTTGTTCATCATCTCCACAAGATAATCTTCACTGGGGACAAAACCTCCATACTCTTGTGCATCACCGAAATTACCAAAGCCCATAGCATTGTGTTCAAAGTAAGAATGAAGCGTGAGCTGTCTCTCATTCTGATCGAGAGTGTGGTGCCCCCGAACTCGCTCAAACAAAGCCTCCAACCACTGAGCTTGGATAGTATTGAAGCGAAGGGTGTGCATCTCAAATAAAAGCGAACAGACACCACTCGGACCCATTTTGTGCTGGTTTCCAACCCGGAGCTGAGACATCACATTGCGAGAAAGACCCGCCTTCCGAGAAAGGACAGCCGGGAATGCAAGTCGGAGGTATGGGGGGAGTGATTGGAGCAAACGATGACCCCATCCGTGAAAATGTGACTTGCAGCCATTTCTACAATAGTAAGACCATGTAACAATGTAGTACGAGCTGTCTGTGTCTGTGATTCGGCGAGGCCGGAGGGCCCCATTCTTTTGCATAGGTTGCCTGCACTCTGGGCAGCGAAGAGTGTCAACGAAGAAGTGGGGAAGCCACAGGAAAATGCAAGGAAGACTCAGAGCAGCCGGTTCAAACCGCTGCTGTGAAAGGAGAATGGTGGGCTCGGGAGGATGAATCCAAAAGGAGGCGGGGGCAAATGACCTTGTACCCTTGAAGCTCTTGGGCTTGGCTAGCGATTGGCCATCTTTTTTTAGGATAATTGGGCTGATGATATTCCCGAAGTATGTGTAGACAGAGTCTGACATGTACTTGGGCTTTTTAAACCAGGCTACATTGATTCAAACAGTCCTTAGTGATGAACGATGAAGATAGATCCAGTAGGACATACCCTTGTTAGATTCATGAGGCTTGTTTTGACTTGAATGTACATCAGCACTGTTCGCGCCATTGTCGGCGTCATTCTGTGAATCGAAGCCGTCCTCGCTATCGCTGTCCACAGCGAACGTTCGTAGATGGGAGAAGAATGGCTCTATCAGAACGACATACATGAGTATTAGTTTGCATCATGAAATACAATCGCTACTTACGGGCACATGTACGTGTTGAGGCCTCTCGAAGATCTTGCAGCCTCGGGCCGCTTCGAAGGGTTGAGGTAGGTGTGGGTTTTGATAGTGGGACAGGTTCTGGAGAGTCCCTCGTTTCAGAGGGCGGGTCGAGTTGCATTTGAGCTGGGTATGATGTGTTAGATTGATAGATTGTAACGTGAATGCACAGTGCTCACCTGTCTCGATCGCGTCAAGCTCCCGAGCTACATCTGAATCTATCTCATCTCCTGCATCGTATTCGTCGTCCTCCAAAGCCTCGTTGTGGCCGGAGGTGCTAGGGGGGAAGTTATCTGTAAACAAATATCAGTGTCTCATACTCATCTCGATCGCAACAGTACTTACTGGATGTGCGTGTCTCAATCTCGTCAAGATCTCGGGCCGCATCCCAGCCTATCTCATCCCCTGAATCATGTTCATCGACACCCGAAGCCTCGTTGTGGCCAGAGGTGGTAGGCGGGAAGTAATCTGCAAACGAAGGTCAGTGTCTCATCTCGATCACGACACATTCGTGTACATTCGGTTCAGAGTTCTTATCTGATCGCAAGTAAATGAAGATAGGAAGTTTTTGCCAAAAAGGTTCGATAGGAATGGTTTAGCAGAATCCTTGCGATAGGCAAAAAAGGACTTGCATCCTGTTTCCTTCCGATAGGAAGAATTCCCAATGGACTTGTGATAGGAAACATGATATAATTTATTTCCTATCCTTCGCAAATCCTTCCGATAGGAAGGATATTGTATATCATTCCGATCACAATAAATACTACTGAAAGTTCCGATCTGTGACACATAGCATATTCCTCGGCTTTTCAGGTATCACTGCCATGTACGAGCTTCAAAGTCCACATAGGAATACAGCTAATCAGCTTTACCAGGCCTCCATACAGCACCCGCGCAAACATGCATCATTCTTGGGAACGCATGCCCTTTGCCGCAGTGGCGGCCACAGCCGTCGTGCTTATTCAAGCTGCACCTCTTTTTGTGCTCGATCGCCGACAGCGCGCTGCAGGAGTCAGACAACGTGCAGAAGGTGCATGGATCAAAAATCTCACTTGGTATATTGACGAGAGAGTTTTACCCATGTTACCTGGGCAATTTGGTGGTGACTACACCACAGGGATCCGCCTGACCACAGCCATGGTATATGATATGGCGGCTGCCCTTGGACTCGGAAACTACAATGACAATGATCCACCTGAAGTAGTTCTCACTCAGCTTGTTTCCTTGCCTATACCTCTGGTTCCTGCTCGTCATTCATGCCCTCAGTGCCCGGGCCAATTGCCATTGCATTACCGGCAGACAAATCACCCTGATCAGAAAATCTGGGTCTTTGGACCTTCTCAAGCTCAACAAACAATTGTCATGGCAGGAAGATGCCCCAACTGTAACTCCATCATCTGGCCAGATCGACTTTCCCGCATCAAGAATGACGGCACCTGGGAGGACAAGTACTTCAAGAATAGCACCCACATTCAGATTGGCCGGGATACCTGGGCTACATGTGCCCTTGGACACGATCTGGGTGTCTCCGTAACCACAGCCCATCTTCCCTTGGCCACATTCACTAAATGTTGGAATGAATCAATTCGCAAAGCAGACGAGAACATACACTCTGCAACCATCTCCCAAAATAATCTTTGGCAACTCTATTAAACTTGCTTGATCCTTATCCCGTCTCTCAGATTTGCTCGGTTCCAGTGTGTGGTAGTCCACTCATCAATTATCGGGACGGCACATTCTGCAGGCTGCATTTGAACTTCGAAGGCAAGTGTGGAGTAAAACACTGCCTTCGAGACAAGATAGAAACTGTGCCAGCATGCAACAAGCATCTCCCACTGTATCGGCAGTTCGAAGTTCGCTTTGGACGAGACCGTTCAATTTTTTCTAGCCTACGCCAGATGCGTCGTATGCAGGCTATCTGTTACGACGTGTATTCGTAGTCGTTCCCAGATGGGCCTTGTAGTGGGGTTACTTGAATAGCGGTGTAGTGAGGTATCAACCCTTGTGGTTGAGAGCGAATACAAGTCACTTGAGACAAAGGTTAGATGATATTAAAGGTATAGTAAGTGAGACTGTACCTTGAGACAAAGAGGATAAGCTAAGGTCTCAAGGTCTAAGTCGCTGTCTACTTGTACTAACTGTAATCTAATCGTACTGATGATCCGGGGCCCTAAGGGTAAGCGTATATGACAATAAGGGGCCCGGGGAGTCATAGATGCGTATGTAAAGATCCGTTGATAGTGGACGACGCGAGGATAGACATGCGACGCGTGAAGGTTGTGCTGATGAACGCGGAGCAACGTCGGCACGTGTCGTGGGTGAAGTAAGTCCGTGATAGAATAGAATGCGATGGAATGATGTGGAACGATGTGGAACGATATGGAATCGGATGGAATGTGTTGGCCGTATGACAGGTAGACAGGGGCAACTCGTGACACTATCCAGGCAGGTGAGGAGCCGATGGAATGGGAGCCTCCCGCCATTGCGTGGGACACTACTGTCGAACACTACTGGCAAGCCCGTCATATCAAGGTCGTCGAAATTTCTGTAGCTGCTTGTGGGGTCCCTCTCACCCACACGAAATTCCCTTTCGATGAAGGCGAGAACAACATAGCCGATTTCATGTCAGCAAGCTGGCCAGCGGACCATCCAGAACTGCGACCAACCTACCTCGGCATCGACAAAGGATGCAAAGTGATGGCTACTTTGAACACAAGGGGCGAACTTTTGCAGCAGGACGGAGGGTGGATGAAGACCACAAACATTAAAGTGGACACCTGGCATTTCAATGGGCATGGTGTGGATGCTTTGTGTGTTGAGCATTGTAACCCAAATGACGAGCACGATCTGAACCTGGTTCAAGCCCCCAAGCAGAATGTTTTACAGCAGCAGGGCAATGCACAGGGCCACGGCCACCGAGCTCAGGCAAGAAGAGCGGCCCAATCTGCAGACCGACTTCAGAGAAGTTTCAACACTGAAGCCGCTGAGCATTTGAATGCTTTCCTCCTTCCGTTCAGCGCCACACTGAAAAGAATGAAGCCAGAGAACCACGACATTTTTCTGTGCATAGTTTTGAAGGAGCGGGCGGATGGAATTATCAGAGACTGTAAGCCAATAGAATAGACAGAATATCTACAAAATAGCGATGCCGCTATCCTCAGCAAAGTCCTTGAGTGCCCTGACCAGGCCCACCCATCCTATTTTCGACTCGCCATTTGACCCATCCACCGCGAGCAACTCTTCTACCTCAGGATCATAATTGATCGCTCCAGGCCTCCCCATCGCATAAGCATACCGAATGATGAGCCTCATCTCGTTCTCCCAAGAGGAGTTCCTCTCGAGTGCTTCCAACACCTGACTCTTGTAAATTTTGTTCATTTTTGCGGTCGGCCTCGGATTCGACTCAGTCTGTGATAATAATGAGCATGATGGTGGGGGCGAGTATTAGTTCATGTACCAGTGTTGTCTTTGTGAGTGCCTTGTTGTATTCATCAATAAATTCTGCTGCGAAAGTACAGATGCGAAGAATGTCGGCTGCATGGAAGGTTTTATTCTTCGAGCTCTTGAACAACTCATATCCCGGACGCAGCTTCACTATCTCTTTGAGATAATTCACTGTGTCCGTTTTAGCCGCCACCTTTCTCGCATCTCCCTCGTAGTCTACCTTCTTGATCTTCTTCGCTGGACCTGTGGCCACCGAATTGAGGATGGCATCGGGAGAAGGACTGCGTTTGAGCACAGTGGTCTTCATTTCGCCTTCTTCGCCGTGGGTCATGGCGACCTCTGGCATTGGACCCAACTAGAGTGTCATTTAGCTTGATTTCGACTGTGAAAGGAGACATTGTACTTACCGATGTGACTCCGATAGACAGTATCCCGTTGTAAGTGCTCGTAGTGGTTGGCAGCTATGTCCAATGAAGGGGACTGGCTCGACCACTCGATTAGTGCAAGTTGTTGAGGGGTGTTGCTTGAGACCTGGGGATGGGATGGGATCGGTAAGGAATGGGGTGCGGAATATAAGCGAAGGGATGCGGTAGGGATGCGAAGGGATGCGGTAGGGATGCGAAGGGATGCGGTAGGAAACCGATAAAATATGGTACGGGTCCGAAACGATTAGGTAGGAAAGCGGTGGGTAAGCGAATGTATGCGGCAGGAATGCGGTAGGGTGCGGTACGGGTGCGGTACGGGTTCGGTACGATGCGGTACGGGTGCGGAACGATGCGGTACGGAATGCGAAGGGCGGCAGATACGAACGGGATGCGGGACCGAACCAAAGGGACACAGTACGAAGCCGAAAGGATTAACTAGGTAAGCGGTAGGTAAACGAATGGATGCGATACGGATGCGGTAGGGTCCGGTAAAATGCGATACGGGTGCGGAACGATGCGGTACGGAAAGCGAATGGCGACGGATAGGAATGGGATGAGGATCGAAGCAATACGAAGCGAAGCGATACGAAGCGAAACACAACACACACAAAGCGATAGGGATGGAACCGGAAACTCGGAGACTTAGATACGAAGCGCACACACACAGAGGGGAGGGTAAGAAGGTAAGGTGTATTGTGGGTGCAACATAAGGTCGCTTAAGTACTGTAAATCAATCAAGAACTATCTAACATGTGTCCGACATGAGGCGTAACTGATCCGGAGCTCTCGCCATGCTGTCCGCCATGCTGCACGAATACTACGTAATCTAATCAAGCCTCTATACGATATGTAAGTGTCCCGGAACGTCTCCGACATGCGCTGCAGTCCCTGCGGACCCATGATCAAAATACCCGAACCTCGAGGCGACAAGCCTGCGGAAATGCGGACTGTTGTACCGGAAACATCGGCAGTGTCGGAGGCCCGGCGGAGGCTTCGGCGGTGCGGGAAAGGCTTCGGAAGTGCGGAAGCGACGTCGGGTGTGCGGGAACGACTGCGGTAGTATCGGGATAATATACGGAGAGAGGGAGACATAGCTGTAGAGCCGGAATGCATCGAAAACCAAGATACGGCACCTAGAGCGTGCCCACGCTCTACACCGTTAGAAGGGATGGTGATGAGCTCTACAGAGCATCTAGGCATGTTGGTACCCGGTTCTTGCACCGCGAATGGCAGCTGAAAGCCATTTGACCCAGGCAGCGTGAGTCGCGCTGGCCCTGGCCGTAGGTGTCAGATGAGTACAAGAGTATAATTAGAAGTACCACATACCTTTGATGACAGCACCAGACGTTTGAATCGTGTTCGCCAGCAGCTCAGCGTTCGCTTTCCAAGTACCATCCAGTATGTCAATAAAGCAAAAGTCCTTATACAGACCTACTTCCACCTGGTGGCGAGCCGGCTCAGCGGGAGCTGGAGCACAAGAGTCTGTGATCTGGACTGTGATGTTCACCCAGTCGCCCATGTTCGCTGGCACTGGCTGGCCAAGCATGAAATCTTCGGGGTTAAACGGGGAAGGGGTGTATACATCAGCTGAATGGTAAACAGTTATCTAAATGAGCCAAATGAAGCGATAAAAAAATAAACGAGTACCTTGAGAATCCTGTATCTCATCCTGTATCTCGAAGGTGCCAATTGGAGCAACAAGGCCAGCGCTGACCTGGCTGAGCCCGAGGTCCTCACTAGTACATCCTTCGTGGTCTCCTACATCCGTGGTTTCGGGCTTGGTAACTTCTCACCGGTACAGCTCGTGTTAAGTGTATACGACGGAGGCGGAAAATTGAACTGTCTCACCGATGTACTGTTCCCCGACAAGCTTTCCGCTGGATAGCGACAAACCGCAGTGCTCGCCATCTTTTGGTGACGTGATTTCCGAGCCTTCGTGAACAGGATCCTAGGTTCGTTGTTAGTTGAGGAAAGATAGGGCGGCGAGGGTGACACATACCGATGTAGGGACCTTGTCACTGACCGCGGATGCGCCCGAGTCGTCCTTGACAGCTGCAGCTCCCGGTCCGGGGTGATAGTCGAGTTGTCTCTGTGTAAGTTCTGGTTAATAGACATATTATGTGGACTTTGATGACTCACGGGTGCTGGGATGGCCGGCTTTACACCCAGCTGCTTGAGCTGTCGAGAGAGAGCGGTCTCCTTGATGGTGCCATCTTCGATACCTGTCTGAATGAGATTGCGCTTCTGAGATGTGGTTGGGCGTGACCCAGCGGTCTTCGAGACCCTTGCAGGACGTGCATTGACCTTTGATGCATCCGGCACGGGTGCATCTGTCGTGTATCCATTGGTCGGATCGAGCAGAATCTTGCATAGGATTTCGCGCGCGGGTCTCTTCTTATATACGAGGGCCAGTGGTCCGTCTTTGTGGGGGTACTTGTCGGGTTCACTGCTGAGGATGTGATGGATACCGGCGACGTTCAGCGAGGCTCTATTGCGGTAATTAGGCGCGACTTCGATACGTAAAAGCCCCTATTCACGTACAAGTCTGCCTGGATGTACGAGCACGCTACCTTAGTTCCAGGCGCGTCGTCCATGGGGGTGATATCATTTGACATGAATCGTGTGTACGCGGGAGATTAGGGAGAAGAGATAGTATGTTTTCAAAATTTCTTCCTATCCACCCCACTGAATATAGGAAGAAAACTGGTGGTTTTGCCGATCACACACTTTTAGGCCAGACTTTCCTATACAAGCTATCGGAAGGATGAAAAACCTTGCTATCGGAAGAAAATGTTGAAACTATTCCTATCTTCCGATCGCATAACCACTCTGAACGAAACGTACTCACACATTCACGATTGCCGATCAACTAACTTACAGTATAGGCCCCGTCCATGGGACAACCCCTGTCCTTGGGACAAACACCTACTGGCATCGCATTTCTTCTCCGTTTGCTTAGATATTTGGGATTTGTGTTAGTATAATATATATACATCATGTATAAAAAGGAGGTGTCAGTGCAATGAGCTGGGGCCTCGCAAAACAACATAATAAGGCACCAAATACTGATATCTTCATTTTTGAGATTACGGGAAGGTTTTGGAAGACATTGATTGCACCTGATCAGTCAAAATAAGATCCTTGGCATTGTTAACCACAGAACTTAAAGATTGCTAACAAAAATTAGAGCAAAGGGTTGAGATTTCGAGGCTCTAGAAAACCGGCCATTCTGGAGTCTGACATCTGTCAACACGAATTGAGGAATTGCGTGTATTGACAGTGGACCTGACAGGTAAATTCCCACATCCCAACGGTATCCCAAAGATCCGTATTTGTGGTGTTCCGAGCGGCTACACCAATTTACTTATCATGCACTCAAATTTTATTCAAATCGTTATTCCTCTCTCGTATAAATGCTTAAAATAAATGCTAACAGATCTATGTACTCAGAATCTTGCAATTTGTGCATATACGAGGGAGAGATAGAACCCGGTTTGTTGTGTCCCAAGGACGGGGCCTATACTGTACCGCTTGCGTTTGCCGGAGCTACTATCTGTGACGCAGCCGTTGGGCGTCCTCTAGGCTTAGCGCCTGCCTTGCGTGGTCCGTTTTTCGATCCCTTGGGCCGTCCTCGTGCGCGTTTAGAGCTCATGAGCGAGTGTAGGTCCGGATGTTTAATGTTGGGTCCGGAAAGTCGAAATCAGCGAGTTTTGCGCTATTTTTATAGTTTGCGCGTCGCCTAAATGGTGTTCGTAGTCGATTTACAGTTGATCAAAGCCAGAAATCGAGTTGAGAATGACAGAGTGAGTGCGCAGCAACAGCGCGATTCAACAGCGCGATGGGCGCTTGTTATCTAACCATTGGGTCCGTGTTATCTAACATTGGTCTCCTCCTCAACCTCAGACGCTTAAATTAAAAAACTGAATTGGTAGAAACCTTTACATGATAGTCAAATAGCTACAATAAAAATATTAGAGCCTAATTCTGCGTATTGAGTGAGCTACATGCGATTGAAATGCGAAATGCTAGATAACGCGGACCCAATTGTCAGATAACATGCCCAGCACATTGACGGGTAAACCAATTATTGGGCGGTCTGCATTGTGCATTGTGCAAGCTGTTCCTGACACGTGATCCATACAATCCGGAGTCGAAATACCGAGAATCGATCATATCACAAATGCTAGCTGATATTTCCTGTCTCCCGGCTTGTCATCCTGCGGATCAATTGGCTCATATACAAATATAATCACCACGGATAGTCCTTATACGTGCTCAACCGACGTACTTGGCCCAACATGCAGGCAGCACCAAATGCCATCATGCCTGCAGGTCCAGCGGACACTTGCTAAATGTCTCACTCTAGCCAACGCTTGAAAGTTAAAATATATCTTAAGCTTGCACCGTTGCGCGGTGAGGCCGCAAGATATATCCGGGCCAATTCTTGGCCAATTCAGTATCCTCCGAGTCCTCCTTGGCACCCTTTAAGGTTAACTTCGCATGGTATCCTCTTCAAGCACACTGCAATCGTCCAGAAGTTGGCTGCCGCTCCGACAGGGAGCGATATAATCAAAGCCGAGTCATTCACATTCTCCTCGATTCTTCCTGACTCCACGGGGTCTCGTTCCGATCCACAACAAAATCCACAACTCCAGGCACATTTCCGCTCAGCAAGTCACTCCCCATTGATACCCTCACAATTGCCCACTCGACATTGTCACACAATCAACGCCGCATATCCTCCTCGTCTCAGTCAGAATCCGAATCCATCCCTGTTGATCCAGCGAGCTGTTTAATTGTGCCGCTTGAGATCAAGAGCACAAATGCAACACACCACGTTTGAATAAATCGGACATGCGCCCGCGTGCACTGGTAAGACGCTTATGTCCCAATCGTTTCATTCTCTGCGTTCCTGTCTCTTTTCGGCGGGCGACCTGTCAATGTAATACGTGAGACAGCAGGTAGATTGGGCGAGGGGAAATCGGCGACTGACGCGCTGGAGACAACCAAAATGGAATGAAATGGTGAAGATTTTGGAAATATTAAAGGAGTTTGATCGCGTACCCACTGAAAACACGGCGATTATGGGTTAGTGCATAGAGTCAAGTGCAACCTGACTGTGCCGATACCTACTTCCTGCAAAGAAGCGAGTTGTGTACGACTGTCAGAACTTCGCCGCAGGTACGAGACCATGGACATACAATCTAGGGTAGAATGGTGGTCAGACTCAGGTCGTTTGGTGGCAGAAAGAGCACATACAATCTATCAATGGCAGTGCGAGAAATTGCACGCAAGTGTACCTGTGTCAGTAATCGATCAATGCACGGCGATGTAATATCCCACAAGCTGCAGACACAATATAATGAGCACAGTCGCTCCTACTAAGATAAAATAATAACGTACTTTCTATGATACAAAGGCGATTTGTTGAGCATCAACACCCGGGTGCCTCGTGGAGAAGGCATTGGAACAAGCAAAATCACGCACCTTCTGCACAAAGCACGCCTCGAGTCAGTGGGGACTCGGCCTTGGAAGAAGGAGAATCACGCACATCCTGCATACAGCAAGGCGCGAGTCAGTGGGCACTCAACCTTGGAACAAGTAAAATCACTCACCCTCTGCACAAAGCACGCCGCGAGTCAGTGGGACTCGGCCGAGAAAGCAGCCAAATCACGCACCGTCTGCACAAAGCCAGCCGCGAGTCAGTGGGGACTCGGCCTTGGAACAAGGGAAATCACGCACCTCCTGCACAAAGCACGCCACGAGTCAGTGGGCACTCAGCCCTGGAAGAAGCTAAATGACACACCAGCTGCACAAAGCCCGCCACGAGTCAGTGAGCACTCAGCCTTGGAACAAGCGAAATCACGCACCTCCTGCACGAAGCACACCACGAGTGAGTGGGGACTCCGCCTTGGAATAAGCGAAATCACGCACCCTCTGCACAAAGCCCGCCGCGAATCAGTGGGGAATCAGCCTTAGGCGAAATCACGGACCATCTGCACAAAGCCCGCCACGAGTCAGTGGGCCCTTGGCCTTGAAAGCAGTGAAATCACGCACCGTCTGCACAAAGCCCGCCTCGAGTCAGTGGGGACTCGGCCTTGAAAACAGCAAAATCACGCACCGTCTGCACAAAGCCCGCCGCGAGTCAGTGGGCACTCCGCCTTGGAACAAGCGAAATCACGCACCCTCTGCACAAAGCCCGCCGGGAGTCAGTTGGCACTCCGCCTTGGAACAAGCAAAATCACGCACCATCTGCAAAAAGCCCGCGAGGAGTCAGTGGGGACTCGGCCTTGAAAGCAGCGAAATCACGCACCGTCTGCACAAAGCCCGCCGCGAGTCAGTGAGGACTCGACCTTGAAACAAGCGAAATCACGCACAAGCTGCACAAAGCCCGCCGCGAGTCAGTGGGCACTCAGCCTTGGAACAAGCGAAATCACGCACCGCCTGCACAAAGCATGCCGCGAGTCAGTGAGGACTCCGCCTTGGAACAAGCAAAATCACGCACAAGCTGCACCAAACCCGCCGCGAGTCAGTGGGCACTCAGCCTTGGAACAAGCGAAATCACGCACCTCCTACACAAAGCCCACCGCGAGTCAGTGGGGACTCCGCCTTGGAACAAGCAAAATCACGCACCATCTGCACAAAGCCCGCCGCAAGTCAGTGGGGACTCCGCCTTGGAACAAGGGCAATCACGCACCCTCTGCACAAATCCCGCCGTGAGTCAGTGGGCATTCGGCCTTGGAACAAGCGAAATCACGCACCCTCTGCACAAAGCCCGCCGCGAGTCAGTGGGGACTCGGCCTTGAAACAAGCGAAATGACGCACCCCTGCACAAAGCCCGCCGCGAGTCAGTGGGGACTCGGCCTTGAAACAAGCAAAATCACGCACCGTCTGTACAAAGCCCGCCACGAGTCAGTTGGCACTCCGCCTTGGAACAAGCGAAATCACGCACCCCCTGCACAAAGCCCGCCGCGAATCAGTGGGGAATCAGCCTTAGGCGAAATCACGGACCATCTGCACAAAGCCCGCCACGAGTCAGTGGGCCCTTGACCTTGAAAGCAGTGAAATCACGCACCGTCTGCACAAAGCCCGCCGCGAGTCAGTAGGGACTCGGCCTTGGAACAAGCGAAATGACGCACCCCCTACATAAAGCCCGCCACGAGTCAGTGGGCCCTTGGCCTTGAAAGCAGCAAAATCACACACCATCTGCACCAAGCCCGCCGCGAGTCAGTGGGCCCTTGGCCTTGAAAGCAGCAAAATCACACACCATCTGCACCAAGCCCGCCGCGAGTCAGTGGGGACTCGGCCTTGGGACAAGCGAAATGACGCACCCCCTGCATAAACCCCGCCACGAGTCAGTGGGCCCTTGACCTTGAAAGCAGTGAAATCACGCACCGTCTGCACAAAGCCCGCGGCGAGTCAGTGGGCACTCCGCCTTGAAACAAGCAAAATCACGCACAAGCTGCGCAAAGCCCGCGGCGAGTCAGTGGGCACTCCGCGTTGGAACAAGTAAAATCACGCACCCCCTACATAAAGCCCGCGGCGAGTCAGTGAGCACTTGAACCTTAGTTGCAATAACAATTGACGTGCCGAATTATAGTCTCCTGCATCCTGCATGCCGACATTGGACGACCATCAGGACATTTATTCGACCTGAAAGACAATACTTGCCTTCTAAGAATGATAGCAAATTTCAGCGCAATTATAGGCAATGTGCAGGCACTCTTACAATCTATTGTCAAACACCAATCATGTCATCTTCTAGCCTTCTTCAATGACGAAGGCGACCTACATCCTTATGGCCGTACAATTATGATGGTATCAGTGTTTTTGAGGAGGGAAATTGATGGCATACCATCTGGAAGACACACAATCATTTTGGAAGCACAGTATTAGAACAATGATGGAAAATACCTCCACCCTCTTCTTGGTCTTTGCGGCGATATCTAACAGATCTCCTTTTTTCAAGGGCTAAGGCGAGATCATTATACAGCTAGAGCACATGCAAGTGTGACGGACCTTGTATGTCTCAATCAAGGCAACCAGGTGCCTCCGCGTTTTAGACGTCTTTCCCTGCAAGATAAGCCCATTAATCCAAACCTCCATTACCTCAGATGACAAGAAATTTCCCAGAATGAGGACATGTTCAGGCGGTGTCTCAGTGGCAACTGCGCCATCCTTTAGGTGTCCAACCCAATATTCAGCAGCATATAATGACCCTTTATTGTCGGGAAATATGTCCCGTTGAAAAGTCCTGTTCATCAGTGCCAGACAGTTGGCGGCGAGAGTGAAATGAGCCGGCGGAGGGACAATGAAGAGATCTTTGGAGCGCTCTCTGTCCGTGAGGAAGTCACGGAGTGAGGTGTGGTTGAGTTGAATTGGAGTAGTGTCATCGGCGGGGACGTGGATGATGGACTGAATAGAAGTCAATGCGTGCAAAACATTCCCCGCGGGGAGCTCAAGCAGATCTGCGAGCACATTGATGGAAGGCTGTTCGCGGACGATCATGAGTGTTGTGAGCACCATGCGAAAACACGCGATATTCTTCGGCACGGCTCCGAGGACTTGCGCGTATAGCGGATCGAGACCGGCGTGCAGCTTTAAGGCGATTTGGAGCTTCTGGTCGGGAGGTGCGCTTCCATCTGTGATGAACTTTACCAACGTGAAAGCGAAGTTGAACATCCCATCTGCTTTCTTCACGAGCGCCCGGGTGTCTTCAATGGAAGGCCACGGTATTGGTATGTTCCGCATGAGATCTGTGTCCTCCCTGCAAATGGTCGCGAAGTGATCCGTGAGGAACTTTTCAATGTCCAATGTGGCGTTGAAGTCCTCTAATGCAAAGCGGGTGGTCGCTTCATTGACGGTCACATCAGAGAAGGCCTTGCGAATGTGTTCCTCGCGACGGCTGCTGAGCAGCCATCGCACTGGAATCTGCCGACTAGCGAAAACACCGGCGAGAATACAGATGAACTCCTTTGTGGCATGCACATCATTGCACTCGTCAAGGGCATCCACGAGGAATACGATGGGAGTTGTGGATAACCCAGCAGCTGCCAGAGGCCCGATGATCAGCTTTTCAAGTTGATCTTTGATCGACTGCGAAGGAAGCATGATATCGGCGCGAAGGGCAGCCTCGATGGCAGACTTAGTCGAGGGAAATGACACAGACAGCTGATACACAAGCGTAATGATGAAGAACTAGAAGCCACTGCGAGCGCCCACACCGCGCAGAAAAAAGAAACTAGCGGCCAAAATATGCTCGGTCGCACAACGCTCCGCGATGGATTGTAATATAGCTGATTTCCCATAACCCGCTGGGCCGCTCAGCCAGCATATTGCAGTCTTGCCATCCCTTATCCAACTGAAGAATGCCTCGATGGACGCTTGACGGGTGCCTTCATGGCAACCGACTCTGGCCCCCCCTCCGCTGTTGTAAGCAGCATCCGATACGATGAATCCCGAAAAGGGGCTTCCTTGGGCGATTGCTGAGGTGAAAGTCAGCAAAATAGCGCGGCGTTGGTAAGGATTATTCTCTTACCAGGTTGTGACCCGACGTCAAGGGTCAAATTGTCCACATGAGTACCGATTTGTATCATTGAGCCTAACTGTACCGTTCGATAAGTACAACTGTCGAGAGAAGCAAGTGGAACTAAACTTACCATGAACGAGCCAAAACAGTCATCCAAATTCTTGTCATGCTTCGCTATCGCAGCTTTGACCGTGCCTCGATACCATAGTCTGTGCGAGAACGAAGACGCTTTCCACTTCTCCGCGTCGTTTTTGATCAACTCAATCTTTCTATTGAAAAAATAAGATGCTGCTATCCGAACATTCATCTACCATCGGGACGACTCACGATACAAGGTTCTTGAGCCTTTTTCCAGTGGGGGAGTCAGCTTGAATAGGCTTATTCTTGCATTCCTCCGCTATTTCTTTCAGAAAGCGCAAGATACGCTCGACCAGGAACTCGCAGCTATCCTTGTTCGTTTTGATCTCATCGATGATAGCAAAGAGCTGGGCGGTAATGCTTAGCACCTGCGATAGAGGCCCAGCATTCGGGATCAGATCCGACATCCCTTGGGCGAGGGTCACGATCGTTGTGGATGCGCTGAGAAAGTGGTCTTGCACGCTCATATACGTGTAATCGGCATACTGGGATTGAGGATCGGGTTGGGGGTGTGCCATTTTCTCGGGGACAGACTGCTGAAAGTAAATGCTGATGGTACGGATATCAATGGTGATGTGAGATGGACCAGTGTTGATGGTCGTGGTCGAGGAGCAAGAAGGATCGGATTAGCGCGCTTAAATTAACAGGTCGTGGTTGACACCACAGCCACAACTCATACTAGGAATCTGACAGATCCTGAGCGATCTATGCCATGTGATGGATTTGCAGAACATGCATTTTCCAACTCGAGCTACCAATCTAGCTTATTAAGAGTGAAATCTAGAGTTTTGTGAACTAGAAAAAATGCAAAGATTGTATTAGCGACGTATTACATTCACAGGAAGAGCCCAAGCGCACAAAGCGCACGCGTATTTGCGTTGAAAAACCATAACTCCGCGATAGGAACACAAGACATTCACGGGCAGGATGCAAGAGCAAGCGCAAAACGCATGCTTACCTGTTTCATGGCCCATACTTCCAGCCGCCAAGCGTCGCGAATTTCCATCCTGAGGTGCATATTTCTTCTTTAAGGTTCTGGTATTGGCGCGGCGAAGAAGCAAGAGGAAGTATAAATCGCAATCTGCAGCTGATGATGTGCAGGATCAGACGCAGCTGACAGGGGGTTCGTAGTCGGCCAAGGAGCACATGCCAGCAGGAAGAGGCCCGAGCAGACACATTGAAGCGTTAGGGTAGCCGGGAGGATTGAGGGGGGAACCGTTGAGCATAGAGCAGCATTGGTCATGTGTAACTGCCTTCCGAGTCGGTGCGCGCAGGGATGTCAGATATATAACATTTCGTATTTGGAATATGTGCAGGCTGGGGAGATCAGAACAACCGAGTGGTAAGGATGTTTTTGCGCAGAGAAATCGGATGTAGCTGAGTAATTGGACAGATGAAGCATGGTGTGTATCAAGGATGAAAACCGAAGTAAGGTAAAGCTCCACGGTCGCAGCACTAGCTGAGGGCAGACATACCACAGCCTGAGTCAACGGACCGTCCGGGAGCAGTGAAGTCGCTATTACTCTGTATCGCTGGTCTCTGTTCCATCCTCCCAGGAATCCGGCGTAGATGTGCCATAGCAGACCGTGTCTTATGGAATCGTCCAGAAAGAAGATGGCGTGTGTGGGAACGGTAAGTATAAGTGCGGGCATGGCGGAGGACGGTTGTTTCTGAGAGAGTTTGAGATGTCAGAGCCGCGAGGTCCACAACTCTTGTCTGTCGGACGATCGGAATTGATGTCGAAAAATGTCGGTGGTCGCGTCGAAGCTTCGGGCGCGCATCATGATTATGACGCTCTTTATAACATGAGCCTCTCACCGAGGTTTATAGTTCCAGTGGTGTGCTCAGCATCAATATTCGGTGTCAATGGCCTGCATTTCAGGTAACTGTGATATTATGTGTTTTGAAATAATTGCAACAAGTTTAAGGGTCAGGCTTGAGGACAGGAGATCTGAACGTAGCCCCAAGGGACTGAACCAAGACTGAACGATGATTTTGCGAAGCAGTGCAAACGGAGTCAATGTCGACGTTGAACGGCCTCCCACCACAAACCTGAACGCTCATCTGGCACTCTCCTTTACCGGTCCTTGCTTGCCCGCTGCGCTCTCGACGGCACTTGCGGTTTTAGAATTGACAATGACAGGCTATATAAGGCCACCACTGCGACAAGTCTAAAAGGCTGTTGGCCAGACAAATATATTTGGCGATATCGAGTGCAAGTATATACAGTAAAGTATTCTTAGTTGTTAACAGTCACCAGGTAAGTTCGATTTCTCCGCTTCAACTTTCAAGTAACTTGCAGGTCACTCGCGTGTTAGTCTAGTGAATACGGCTGGATCAAAGACTTTTTCCGTCCCTGTCCTTACGCGTGTCACATACACTCCTGGGATCAGTCGCAAGTCCGGAATGTACGGTCTGCCGTGCCACCTGATTAGCAGTTAACCAGAAAAATTTGAGGAGAAACGCACATCTCATCTTCGCTGCCGTAGATCGGGAACGTGTTTCGACGATCCATGGTCGGCCTCAGGAGTTTCCATGTCATTCCTTCAGCTACTGCCTGCTCCTTCAACTCTATAAAGTCCATCTCCTCCTGCTGGTCAACATGGAAATTCCCCTTGCCGGCAAGCCAAAGGACTTTCAGATTCGGCAGATTCTTGGCTCGTTTGAGAGTCGCGCGAAGCACTGATTCGTGGGTCTGGCCAATCAACCGACTTTGTTGCCTTTGAATGGCCATTCCCAGCTCCATGACAGTGGGAGGTATCAGTCCCAGGGCCGTGGTTGTCGGAAGCAATGTGCGTAGGGAGATGAGCTTCTTGAATTTTGGTAGTGCCGCCAGCAGAACCGCATGAACCTCAGGAAGGCGAGTGCTGTAGAATAGCCGCAGAAGCGACGGCGAAACGAGCTCGAGGGTACTTTGGAGAAGGGCCAATGGAAT
>KV417816.1:0-21439 GCA_001630335.1 Athelia psychrophila
GGAGGGAATCAACGCCAAATGCGCGGCTTTTATCGAGTGGGTGGCGGATTGTTGACAAAGGTTCGCAGGTGGTCCAGATCGAAATCGATAAACAAAGACTTTGTACAGCCATCTTGACGCGTTCTGAGCCTCCTTTACGCGCCCTAGTAGTAGTAATAGACTATGCCATATAATGGGAGGGCGATATTCATTTCTACGATGAGATTTCAACCAGCCGAAGGGTACAGATAAACCAAGCGCTCAGTCGCGTGTGTCACGTGAACGCGAATTGTGGCGCAAGAGAGCAAGAGGAACCTAGGCGATGCATGATGTCTCTACAAGAAGGCAGAGTAGGATCTCCAAGCTATCCAAAATATACCATGCGTAGGAGCAGCCAATAGGGTAGGCTGGAATGATGTTTGGTAAGCACAAATCATAATTATTCGCGGTCGCACCAAGTTTTCATCAGCCCTTGATCAGCCCTGTTTCCTTCTCTTATTCTTTCTTGCCCTTTCGCCGGACATTTTCCTTGCAACGGCACGTCAGTTCCCGTTGGGCCGCATGCCTCTTCTCCACAATCGAACCTCAACAGATACTTCCACCTGTATATCCTCCATAGCGCCCTTTTCCACATCCACCTGATCAGACCCTTTCGAAGATGTATACTTGTCGGTGTCAGGCTTTTGGCGTAATATTTTCGATCTGGATGTTCTCAATGAACAGCGCTGACACCATATCGAGTATAGCTAGAGGGTAGGCTCTATCAGCACATGCTATGTCCGGCTATTCAAAAGGAACGGACCAGTGACCTATAGACACACAGACGATGAACACAACCTTCAGACTCTCGCGGTACAACAATACAACACCTGGGATCAGCTGCGCCGAAATGTCTGTGGATGGCAATAGGCGACTCCTTCACGATCGCTGCGGGTGCAAGCGGCGTATATTTGAACAGGTTCTTGGTCAGCTCGGATGAAACACTGGCTCCGCAATACCAAGACCGGCGGTGCCTCCAAAGAACTGGCCGAACGAGGCCACGGAGGAGGCCTGGGACACGAGGCCTGGGGCGTCCTTTTTGAGAGTGAGTGTACCAGCATATACCGTGTAAGCGCAGGTTCAGGTACGGCCCTGGCGGCCAGGATAAGAGTGCTCCTGGCCGGTAGGGATGGGTGAGACTTGCTGGTACGCGTTGTCCCCCGCCTCAGGCTTGGGCGATAAGAGAGCTTGAAGCGCCCACGCAGTGGGGCCAACCCTAAGAGAATTGGCTGTAGTCACTCCGAGAACGATAACACCAAGGTCTAGTACACGGCCCAGGACCGAGGAGAGCCGATCATCGAACACCATCGCACTTGTGGGCAAGCATCCCAAGTCCATGCTGAAGTAAGATTGTACATAGTATAAGTGAGCCTCTGTGCGCAGATAGGGAATTCTTAGCAAGGGTCTGAATGAGTTGCATTGGTCAGGAGAGTACAGGCGGCCAAAGGTCACTGGTGATGCATATGGGCGAAGAATGACATGAACGTGACTGTGTTTCTAAATTAAAAGTGTGGGAATGCTGACGAATGCTGACAGTGGGCGGTAGGAGTGTATGGACAGGCGCTGATGGTAGACATTATTTTGCTGACTTGGGGAGAAGACCTCGAGTGCTGAGATGTGTTCTGGTCGAGTGAGCGACAAGGATGGCCATTGAGAGCGGCGGGCCGGTCTGCCGTCAGAACCCGGCCAACACGCATGCATCGGCCGAGACATCCGGCCCAATCATGTCGCGTCGTTGACTGACGACCAGACGTCTTCCCCAACTCCATCACCCAATACATCACCTTCACCTCCTGTGGATCGCCATGGCCTAAGCAGCGTGGGCAGCAAGTGTCCCATTCCAGTGTGCATCCCCGGCCGGCCATTATCTCCATCGCGCAGTTCCCATCCACAGCCGTCGGCGCCAAACCGTCCTTCGTGTACACTGCCGTCTCCTCCATCTCCCCGAACTCCTCCGCGCAGCCTGTCATCTGGGCCCTCGCGTCCGCGCTGCCATCCGACGCGTCCCCCGATGTGAAGTTGATGCAGCATGTTGACTCGGGACATTCACCGTCGACTTGACCCTCTCCATCTCCTCTAATAGGTCAGTATTTTTCTCAGTTCCCCCTCCCTGGACCCCTGCTAACCTGTTACGCCCTAAGCACGAATCACGATCCCGACGACAGCCAGCACAGGCGACGTCGAGCACAAACGCTCGACGGTGACCCCCTTCCACCTCCATCCTGCCTCTTTCCATCCGATTCTGTGCCGCCCCACCAAGTCTAACACCCTGGGGAATTTATTATAGAAACTCGGCATCGCCCTCTTCGTGCTCTGCCTGGTGAAATTGTTGGGAGACTCCATCATCACTTATTCAAATATAAGACCGCCACCCACCGCCCCGCGCAGAACTACGCCCATGCGCTCCTCGGGTTGCTCATCATCGCCCTTGCCTTCTGCCAATTAGGGACGGGGTACATGCAGGAGTACCCGGAGTAGACGATGTGCGAGGTGCCGATGGGTGTCAATATCCTGTGGATCGTGTAGGAGGTATTGATCCCTATGTTCTACCTCGCAGGGCCCATTAGTACAGCAGCAGTTTGGGCTGGAGTCTGTTGCGAAGGGGAGGGAGGGGAAGCAGCAAATTGGGATGGGGGCGGGGATTTGGACGGGAGGAGCACGGCGGGGGTCGTGCATCCGGGCCCTAAGATGAGGGAGGGGTGCTCGGGGATCGCGTCAGTCTTGGTGGGAGGCGCGCGATCTTGTAACATAATAACTACCTGCTTTAAGTTCCGGACTGCGTACCTGCGCGTACTCTCATTTATCTATCTTAAATCGATTTTTTGTACGTCTTGACTCTCAGGTTGGTGGGCAAGTAAGGTCCTACTAGCTATAGATACGATTTGAAATTGTGGTGCTTCCGTATTGTGATATTGTCCTGAACTGTTACTGCGAAATCGCACACATGAAATCCATCAAAAGATACTGTTCATTTGCGGGGGCCCAACGTAAACACAACACATCTTGTCTCTCTTCATTCATCGGCCTTGCGAGCCACCGCAAAGAGGGGTCGTTGACTGACTGCTACACATGCTGCTAGTGATAGTCGACAACCTGTTCAACGAGTCCGCTAAATCATCGTTGTACAGAGCCGGCCGTTCTTCCGCGAGGGTCCGGTACAGGTCTACTGCCTCTTGAACCGCTGCCAGCGCGTCCTCCCTTTGACCAATATCTGACAAGTCAAAAGATAGATTGTAGAGTGATCGGGCGAGAGGACCATTGAACACGGCTGGGCGCTCTGCTGTGAGGGCCCGGTGCAGATCCACCGCCTCCTGAATTGCAGTGAGTGCCTCCTCCATCCGACCAACAGCTGACAGGTGGGATGGAAAGATTACCGAGGGAGGTTGCGAGATCAGCATTCAACACAGCTGGGCGCTCTGCTGCGAGGGCCCGGCGCAGATCCACCGCCTCCTGAATTGCGGTGAGTGCCTCCTCTGTCCGACCAACATCTGACAAGTGGCTAGATAGACTATTGAGGGACTCTGCGAGATGAGCATTGAATACGGCTGGGCGCTCTGCTGCGAGGGCCCGGCGCAGATCCACTGCCTCCTGACCCGCCGTGAGTGCCTCCTCCGTCCGACCAACAGCTGACAAGTGGACAGATAGATTATGGAGGGACTCTGCGAGATCAGCATTGAACACGGCTGGGCGCTCTGCTGCGAGGGCTCGGCGCAGATCCACCGCCTCCTGAATCAACATGAGTGCCTCCTCCGTCCGACCAACAGCTGACAGGTAGACGGAAAGACTATCGAGGGAATTTGCGAGATCGGCATTGAACACGGCTGGCCGCTCTGCTGCGAGGGCCCGGCGCAGATCCACCGCCTCTTGAACCGCCGTGAGTGCCTCCTCCGTCCGACCAACAGCGGACAAGGAGATGGAAAGGTTAGAGAGTGAATGTGCGAGATCAGCATTGAACGCGGCTGGCTGCTCTGTTGAGAGGGTGCGGTACAGATCCATGGTCTCTTGATTCGCCGTCAATGCTTCCTCAAGGCGACCTGCATATGATAAGCGAATTGAAAGAGAGAGCAGTGTTGATGCGTGTGATTCATCATCAAACTGCTCCCTGATTTCCGGTGCGTGGTCCTGTAAATGATGAGTTCACAAGTCATGCTCGATACCCATGGAAGCTCACCTTTGACCAGCAGAACACCGATAGCGATCCCAGGAATATACTTTTGGATGATATCACTTCCATCCAAGTGGTGGTATAATCCAATAAGAATGCCCCTAAGTGTTCCACCATGATGGGACTGGGATTTATGACGTCGAAGATATGGACATTCCAAGACTCGCAGCTATACAGAAGCTGTTCGGAGACGCCAGTCACCTCGGGTATTCCAGGTGAGTCACCAGCATCCCTTTCAAGATAGCCAGTGCCGTGGATTTCCGCAGCGGACAGTTCACGAACCATTGTTTGAAGGCACAGTGCTGCGAGCCGTTGGCTGTGAGCTTTCTCCGATATATAATATTTGCGAGTGTGTTGAGCATTGTTGGCATTGTTCGTGATGAATTCACGGAAGGACACGTGCAACATGCGAATAGGTTCATGTTCGCTTTTAAATCCCACCAGGACGGAGCCGAATCGCTCTAGTAAAATATTGGCGGATAGTTCCATCGGATGGTTGGTACCATGCAAAGCCTTGAGCGCCATCAGTGACAAAGGCCTTTTTGCTGCCATGATGGCACCCATGATAAGACCATAGTCCGCGAGGAAGTCGATGTCTTTCCAGTCAGCACAGAGTTCAAGAATGGATGCATACAAGACATCCATTTTGTTGCTAGCGGGAAGGCGTTGTGGGATGGATTTCGACAGCAATGCATCCAGTTTCGCTCTGGGTTTGTAGGCGCTGCGAAGATAGCTGCAAATAGTAGCTATCCAAATGAACAGGCCTTCCGCCAGGGCCTTCAATTCAACAATCAGCGCCTCGTCAGGCCAACAAGGTCCCATCCGCAGGAGCATCACGTTGTCCCGCAGCTGTGCGTCTACGTAAGCTGAAATGTCCTGTTGATTGTCGAGTGAATGTATATTGATGTTATGGGATGTTATGTGGACCTGGGCAGAGAGGTACTGTTCGATGATCCACGTTGGTCGGGACGTGATAAAAATCCGCAGCTGCGACGGAAGGTGAGAGGCCTCGTCGCGGAGGATGGAAAGTAAGCTGGTGTCTGAATCATCGGTGATGGTTTCATCCAAAGCATCAATGACGACCACAACAGGCCGGTCAACTGGATGGCGACGCAGCGGCCCCGCTATAAATGCTTCGAACTGCCTCGACAGCGGAGCCGAAGCCAAAGAAGGCTCTGCTTCCAAAGCTGCACTGATGTCCGCGGCGATGGCGGGGTGGCGCACTGCGATATCGCGTGCGATAGTGGTGACAAGGAGTTGAGGCGTGTTACGGGAAGCATCATTGCGGTCGAAAAAGAATGATGACGCCAGGAGACCGTCGTTGTGCAGCGCTTGAGCGATGGTGTGGGCGATGGCGCTTTTGCCGGCCCCTGCGACTCCATTGAGCCAGAAGAGATTCTGAGCATCAAAGGAGCGCGACCACGCATGGATCACGGACAGGATATTAGCGCGTGTGCCAGGCAAGCATACAAGCTTCGGGTCCCACGAAGCGCCCTCTGCACAGACAAGTTTATCCAACACTGATAACGACTTTAGTTTAGCGAGGAAGCTCATTGAGATCTAAGTAGGTGCGCACTGACCTAACTGCTCATCGTCTGGGCCGTATGTATTGTAATTGCCGGCTACAATCGTGACACTGGCCCCGGATGTAGCTATAGTGTTGAATACCTTTTTTGATATTAGATAGATACTTTCGGTTCGTGATTTACATACCACTGGTTGTGCCATCACGACCTCATTGCCGCCAAGACTGGCCAAATGGTTTTGATTGGAACCGCTCGTACTACCAGTGCGGTGTAACGAGTGTTCAACGACTGGTCTTGCCCCATCGAACCGCACTATCGCGAGCTCGTTTGTCTGATCAGAGGGGCTTTGATTGGCCACGGTCTCACTACCACGGTTCACAGACTGCGCAACGACCGTAGTACCCCTATATCTCTTCACAATCCTCGCGAGAAGCTGCGCAGCATCCATTCCGTTGAGTGTATTGGCAGCACCCAGCTAAGACGGTGTTCATGAAAAAACACATCGACGATTTTGAGGATTTGGCAACGTACTAGGGGACCGAAAGGTGTCAAAGTGGCATAGACTTGCGTCTTCATATCCGCGATGGATTGACGATCCTTCTCGGAAGATGGAAGACGGCCCAGCAAACTTGCTTGTTGCATTCCGGAGATTTCGCCCTTGACCTTCTCTAAGGACCTGGTATTTCGCATGAAGCTCAACACTTGGGTACACACACGTGGTGGAGACTCACTCGAGCAAATTTTTCATCTGTTCCCTAACATCTTCCCTCCCCGGATGATCCTGGGATCCAAGAGATCGCATGACGTTTATCACAGCATTTTCGACGTATTGGACGCAACTTGCACAGTCCTCTTGATATTTCTTGTTCCACCTCCCTTTAATATTTGCTGCAAAGGTCTGCCCCGGAGGAATGTGATCCGTGAGTGCACGTCGAGGGACATCAAGTTGTGAATCGTACCGTGATTGTCTCGATAATGGATACAGCGCTTGTGGCTGCATCCTTGCCAAGCGCAGGAAAGCTATCTTGTGGGATCTCGCTAGTCAGCTTGAGCAGACCGAGTGCATGTGGTCCGCCGGAAAGACCGTGGCGCGGCATGTCTCGGATGGCGGAGGAGAAAGAGGACGCGAAATGCAGAGGGCTGAGAATTCGAACTGCCTCTATATGCCCCAGTCAGTGCCTCGCTGCCTGTGCATGGTCTTGGGCGTCTGAGGGAAGGCGATGCAGCTGTACAATTTCGCAGATTATTGTGGCTCCTTGGTGGCTCCTCGATGAGTTAGTCTTGCTCGTGAGTAATGTAGTATCCACATAGCAGCATGCTTGTTGACATCATGAGAGGTATAATATGGAAGTCAACCCTGCAGCTGTTCAAATTGCCAGAAAGCCCTGCTCGCCGATCATGATTAGTCATCACTCTTACTCTTCTTTTCCCCATGTTGCAGTCACCCGCTCCATCTGCCTAATCTGCCAGCTAATCCACCGCCATCAGCATCACCGCTCCCCTTCGTTGGCTCATGCTTCGTCTTCCTCCGCCGCCGGCAAGCCTGGGCGTGTAGTTGTCCCTTCCATATTGCCCGCTTTGGCTAAGCCCTTCTTCAGCAGCTCATTCTATGACTGAATGTTATCCTCGCACTCGGCTTACTTCGCGCTGTGACCAGCATATAGGTGCGCCCATTGTCCTCTCCATGTATACCTATCTAATATCAAATTTGTAGACTCTCGCGAGAAACTTGTCGTGGGGGCTGGTCATGCGTGTAGCTCCGCTGTCTTCTTCAATGCCACCACCCAATGCACCCCCACATACTCCCTTGGCTCGATCGCCATGGGCTTCGGCGCGAACATGGCCAACTCGTCCAAGATCGTCATCCGGCTCAATAGCGATGTGAGCGTGACGCTGAGCTGGCTCCGACTCAAGCTCTCCCTCCAGTACGGCAACCCTCCACCCAATCATCATCCCCAGAGGTGATTGCCACTCCGCCTCCAATCAACGAGCTCCAGTCCTGGCTCCACGACACCTAGTCCTCCCTCGCCAGTCATGTCCACAAATTCCGGGCGCTGGAAGGCGTTTTTGCCGAGCACGAGGCCATCAAGCGTGAGGTTTCATTGTTGAAGTTATTGGTGGAAGACTTGAAGGGGTCGTCGAACGACGAAGAGGATGAGGAGTTTGCGAACGACAACGACCGCGGTAGCATCTGCACAGTGGTTCCCCCCGAGCCGGAGCGCATCAACGAGCAGGACGAGGGGCATGCAGCGCATCATGAAGCGGATGAGGGCGACGAGGAGCGACGAAGGCTGCGGTCAGAGCTGGGTCGCCCATGCACGCCAGAAACAACTCACCTGGGAATGCCCCATCCAGAGGATGAAGGGGAACACTGCGACCCTAGTCGACCGCGCTCAGCCTCCTCGAAGCATACTGTGATAATGCAGGACTTGAACGAGTGCCTGACTGCGCCATCCAACGAACTCGAAGCCGCGCTGGAACTGTCCACCTCCCTTCAAGCACAGCACACCGCCGCCCCCAGCACCATATCTGCTCTCGAGTCGAAGGTCAACGAGCCTCGTTCAAACCACCCAGCAAGCCGCGTCCGTCGTTGAAGCGCCCCCACCGCCACCGCCTACACCAGCGCAGCCTGAGGCCGAATCTCTGACCGACATCCTTACTGTCGAAGGCCAGTGGTCCTCCGTCCGTGAAGAGTGGGCGACGGGGATGGAACGCCTCTTATCCGCAAGGGAAGAGTGGAGGTCAAAGGTGTAGGCTATCGAGTCCAACTACGGCAACACCGCCGGCAGGTTCGACGCGGGCCCTTGCAACGCTGGCGCCACACCAGTGCGCCACATCGGGGTTTGGCTCATCGGTGGCGGCGGGCCTAAGGAGTTTCGCGGCGGATTCGCAACAGCACCAAGCCCAATCAGCCTCAGCGCCGATTCTGACTACCCACGAGATCTCTGGAAACGCACCACATCGAGCACGCGCGGACGTTCTCGCTCTGACTCGCGCGAAGTGCAGAGCATGGGAGCTGAGGATCACGACGAGGCCACACGACCATATACCCCATCCCTTCTCGGTGACTCGAGTGACTCGGAGCCCTTATGACAGGAGTCGACCGGCTTCCAGCCCGGGAAGGACGATATGGCGGCGGTTCAGCAGCTCGAGACGCCAGAGTTCTTGGTCAACGAAGCCCTCACGGCTGACAGGTGCAGATACGGACACCATCGTTGATTCGGGGCCCTCGTCGTATGCGAACGAACACGCGGAGCTGGACGCGAACAAACACCACACGGACTCGGATATGGTGTGTTGTCTCTTTGCTACCCATCTCCCGGATGAATGGCTCACTCTTCGTGCAGTACTTGAGCAGCGCGCGAGCGGCTATCGGCGTACTGGTGCTGAACGTCGCGACTGCCGTTGTACTCTGGCGCGCAAACCCAGAGTAGTGATCGCACTTCTGGTATTAGCTCCTGCTACCATCAACGTCGTCTTGACCTTCCTCCTCCTCTTCCTCTGCCTCCCGAAACCCGAAGACACCACCGAGAAACACAACATCAGACCCACCGCCGCGCTAATCTCACTCGAGGCTGGCGCACCCGACGGCAAGATTATGAATGCGTTGGGTGACAAGAGCAGAGCAAACATGGCAACACGCCACGCCACATCCAACCCCCTTGAAGTATTTTGCGTCTGCGCCTTCGCGGAGTTGCATCCGGCGGACAAGTACCCCGCCACGGTCAACGCCGTGTGTCCTGGTCTTTGCCGCAGCGAGCTTGCGTGAGAGGCTGGATGGTAGCCGTGCATCATGAAGCGCTAGGAAGCCGTGGACTTTTGTATGCGGCGCAGTATGGGCCTGAGCGCCACGGGAAATGGGTTTACGACAGCACTATCCTCGCGCCAGGCAAGTTCGTGACCACTCCGGAGGGAAAGAAGGTGGAGAAGCGCCTCTGGAACGAGCTGGTGGGGAGGCTGGAGAGGATCAGTCCTGGCGTGACGCAACTGGGAGCAGCCTCGGGCGCTGGTGGACGCCACTGTATGATCACAACCATACCTACGAACAGTTGGTCTATTTCCCGATTCTGCCTCCTGTATTAATCACACATCTTCGATGCCACCTCTGCTTCCAAAGTCGTTGGTGCTGCGTTGCTTGTTATTGGATTCCACGTCATTGCCTTTGTGATGCACGATGCATATTTACATACATACTACTCAACTCAGTCTTCGATTGGATTATGGGCGGGATATTGAGGCTGCCTTCGAGCTTTAAGTTACAAGCGTATCTCCGTGTCTACTCCAAGGCATCTTCATATTGTTCTTCGTCGTCAGGATCATCAGAGCCACCCCTTCGTCTTCAGAATCATCCGTGCTGCTCTGTTCGCCTTCAGATTCATCAGAGCCGCCCTCGACGTCTTCATAATCATCGGAGCTGCTCTCTTTGTATGTGGCCCAGTATTCATCCTTTTGTATCAGCCAGTTTTGACACCCCGTCAGATGCGGTGAACGCATAGAGTAGCAGTAGTCATCAGAAGGAGTAATTGCATTTCGCAGGGGGCCTCATTTACCAAACGTAAAACCGCTGGAATCCCATTGAGCTCGATAACTTCTGCGTGTGCAGCCCCTAAGAACGCAGGTTATGCTTTAGAAAGGGATGCAGTAGAATAGAAATGCGAGTACCTTCCTTCGCACAGATTTTCCTCGTGATAATGAATGCTGCGATGTCATATTCATTGTTTTCGCAAGCCTGAATAATGCTGGGACAACATTCAAATTGCAGATTTCCGCAACGGCGACCTCTCTGTGAAAGAGTTATAGTAGCGATTAGGAATGACAAGCCAGGCTTGCCGTTTTCGGTAAGCCAGAAAAGCGTCGTGTCGCTGTGACCTCCTGTGCATGAGGTCCATCGAGCATCGCAACGAGGGACTCGACGGCTTTGTAGCTAAGGATGCGGTTGCGAAGGAGCTCTGAAAACTATTGAGTGGCATTCGGTTCAGAAAATCGTGAAATTCTCGCCTCTGTTTGACAGCCGGGATAAGGCTCAATTAGCAGACATGGCATCGCTTCTCTGCAGCGTTGCAATGAGTGCTAGAGTCATGCCAGAATCGGGAAACTATTGGTACCTCCAAGCATGCCTCAGTGTTGAAGACCCCTTGCGACTAAAGAATCGCTTCTCGGAACTCAACTGGTTCGTTCATGAGATACAGTCAGATTGTCGCCAAATATTCATAGCAAATTTTACCTATCATTTCTACACGGCCCATAACGCAGGCCGCGTCACGAGCATCGCGCGCCTGTAGCAAGCAGTGTTTGATCATGTCTAACTTTGAACGGTGTGTTATATCTTCTATAGATGATTGATTTGAGAGTGAGCATACGAGCCTATACTCTGCAAGCACAGGTTCGGGCTCGGGCACGGGCTCGGCGGACAGGCTAAGAGTGCTTCTGGCCGGTAGGGGTATGTGAAACATGCGGGTACGCATTATCCCCCGCCTCGGGCTTGGGGGATAACAACCACGAGAGAATATATGACTGTGGTCACTGCGAGAACAATAACGTCAATGTCCAGTACAGGTTCCAAGACTGAGTATAATTATCATCGAACCCCATTGAACATTCATTGTGGGCAAGCATCCCGATTCCCGATTCCCAAGTCCATGAATGGTGCTGAAGTAAGATTAGCGAGCCTTTGCGCGCAGACAGGGAATTCCCGGGTTGTGTCTGAACGAGTTGTATTTGTGAGGAGAGTACAGTGCGGCCAAAGGCTACTGGTGATGGGCGAAGAATGACATGACGCTCCCGACTGTGTTCTCAAAGTGTGAGAATGCTGACAAATGCTAACAGTTAGCTAGGAGTGTACGGAGAGGTGCTGATGGTAGACAGTTTTGCGGGCTTGGGAGAAGACCTCGAGTACTGAGATGTGTCGCGGCAGAGTGACAAGGATGGCCATCGAAAGCGGCGGGCCGGTCTGCCGCAAGATCCCGGCTCAAACCAACACATCGGCCGAGATGTCCGGCCCAATCACGTCGCGTCGTTCCAGACGTCTTCCCCAACTCCATCACCCAATACATCACCTCCACCTCCTCTGCAGCTGGATCGCCATGGCCTGAGAAGATATCGCACAGTTCGCATCCACAGCCGTCGGCGCCAAACCGTCCTTCGTGTACACCGTCTCCTCCATCTCCCCTATCGGCCTGGCTCCTCCGCGCAGACCGTCATCTGGGCCGCCCTCGCGTCCGCGCTCCCATCCGATGCGTCCCCCGATGTGACGTTGATACAGCATGTCGACTCGGGACATTCACCGTTGACTTGACCCTCCCCATCTCGTCTAGTAGGTCAGTATTTGTCTCAGTCCCCCCTCCCTGGACCCCTGCTAACCTGTTACGCCCCAAGCCCAAGCACGATCCCGACGACAACCAGTACAGGCGACGTCGAGCACAAACGCTCGACGATGATCGTCGACCACGGCATCCTCAGCTCCCCCTCGGCGTGCTGATCGCGCGGTGGAAGCGCATGTTCACGACGCACTGGCTCGCGGGAACGCGGTCATGCAGGCTATGCTGAACGGGCCGATTATTGTGACGGGTATCGCGCTGGAAATTACCGCGGTCGATGAGGGCATGGGGATGCATCTGGATGGTACGCACAAGGTCAGCCCGCCTCCCTCCCTCCTGCCGCTTTCCATCCGATTCTGTGCCGCCCACCAAGTCTAACACCCTGTGGAATTTATTATAGGAACTCGGCATCACCTTCTTCGTGCTCTGCCTCGTGCAATTTCTGGGCGGCTCCATCACCACTTATTCAAATATAAGACCGCTACCCACCGCCCCGCGCAGAACTTTGGGTTGCTCATCATCGCCCCTTGCATTCTGCAAATTAGGGACGGAGTCCATGCAGGAGTGGACGACGTGCAAGGTGCCGATGGGTGTCAATACGCTGTGCATCGTGTGGGAGGTATTGTCCCCTATGTTCTACCTCCCGGGGCTCGTGTTAGTGCAGCGGCAGTTTGAGCAAGAGTCTGTTGCGAAGGGGAGGGAGGGGAAGCAGCAAAACGGGATAGGGGGCGGGGCTTTGGACGGGAGGAGTACGGCGGGGATCGTGCGTCCGGGGCCTGGAATGAGGGAGGGGGTGCTCGGGGAGCGCGTAAGTCTTAGTGGGAGGCGCGCGATTTTGTAACATAATATATACCTGCTTTAAGTTCTGGACTGCTTAGCTGCGCGTACTCTCATTTACCGATCTTAAATCGATTTTTACTCCGTCTTGACTCTCGGGTTGGTGGGTAAGTAAGGTCCTACTAGATACGATTCGAAATTGTGGTGCTTCCGTATCCTGATATTGTCCTGAACAGTTACTACGAAATCGCACACATGAAATCAATCAAATGATATCGTCCAAACATATCCTGTGCCGCTTCATTCATCGGGCCCTCGCGCGTTGCCCCCAAGAGGGGTCGTTGACCCACTGCTACACATGCTGCTGGTTATATACGATAGCCATTCCAATGAGTCCGCTAAATCACCGTTGAACAAATCCGGCTGTTCTTCCGCGAGGGTCCGGTACAGGTCTACCGCCTCTTGAACCGCTGCCAGCGCCTCCTCCATTTGACCAATATTTGACAAACGAAAAGATAGTCTGTAGAGTGATCGGGCGAGAGGACCATTGAACACTGCTGGGCGCTCTGCTGCAAGGGTCCGACGCAGATCCACCGTCTCCTGACTCGCCGTGAGTGCCTCCTCCGTTCGGCCAGCAGCTGTGAGGTCAACGGATAAATTGTTGAGGGATTGTGCCAGATCAGCATTGAACACGGCTGGGCGCTCTGCTGCGAGGGCCCGGCGCAGATCCACCACCTCCTGAATTGCTGCGAGTGCCTTCTCCGTCCGACCAACAGCTGACAGGTAGATGGAAAGATTACTGAGGGAGGTTGCGAGATCAGCATTGAACAAAGATGGGCGCTCTGCTGCGAGGGCCCGGTGCAGATCCACCGCCTCCTGATTCGCAGTGAGTGCCTCCTCCGTTCGACCAGTAGCTGAGAGGTCTGCAGCTAAATTGGTGAGGGAGTCTGCGAGATCACCATTGAACACGGCTGGGCGCTCTGCTGCGAGGGCCCGGCGCAGATCCACCGCCTCCTGAATTGCAGTGAGTGCCTCCTCCGTCAGACCAACAGCTGACAAGCGGGCAGATAGACTATTGAGGGACTGTGCGAGATGAGCATTGAACACAGCTGGGCGCTCTGCTGCGAGGGCCCGGTGCAGATCCACCGCCTCCTGATTCACAGTGAGTGCCTCCTCCGTTCGGCCAGCAGCTGTGAGGTCAATGGATAAATTTGTGAGGGATTGGGCGAGATCAGCATTGAACGCGGCTGGGCGCTCTGCTGTGAGGGCCCGGCGCAGATCCACCGCCTCCTGACCCGCCGTGAGTGCCTCCTCCGTTCGGCCAGCAGCTGTGAGGTCAGCGGATAAATTTGTGAGGGATTGTGCCAGATCAGCATTGAACACGGCTGGGCGCTCTGCTGCGAGGGCCCGGTACAGATCCACCGCCTCCTGCACCGCTGTGAGCGCCTCCTCCGTCCGACCAACAGCTGACAAGTGGACAGATAGATTGCTGAGGGACTCTGCAAGAGCAGAATTGAACACGGCTGGGCGCTCTGCTGCGAGGGCCCGGCGCAGATCCACCGCCTCCTGACCTGCCGTCAGTGCCTCCTCAAGGCGACCTGCATATGATAGTCGAACCGAAAGCGAGGACAGTGCCGATGCTTGTGATCCATCATCACAAAGTTTCCTGATCTCCGGTGTGTGATCCTGTAAATGATCAGTTCACAATTTATGGTCAGACCCCATAGAAGCTCACCTTTGACCAGCAGAATGCCGATAGCAATCCAGGGAAAACACATTTAGAAGACACCACCTCCATCCAGACGGTGGTATGATGCAGCAGGAATGTTTGTAAGTGGTCCACAATTATGGGGTTTGGCACCGTGACATTGGATAGGTGATTGCTCCAAGACTCGCAGCTGTATATAAGCTGCTCCGAGACGCCAGTGACCTCTGGAATACCAGGCCGATCATCATTGGGACTTTTAAGATACCCCGTGCCGTGGATCTCCGCAGCGGATAATTCGCGAACCATTGTTTGCAGGCACAGCTCCGCAAGCCGTCCGCTGTGCAATTTCTCTGAGACATAAAACTTGCGCGTGTTTTGAGCGTTATCGGCGTGCTTCGTGATGAATTCACGGAAGGACACATGTAGCATGCGAATGGGCTCATGATCTGTTTTGAATCCCACCAGGACGGATCCGAACCTTTCCAGTAGAATATCTGCAGATAGCGCCATACGATGGCTGGCACCATGTAAAGCCTTGAGGGCAATCAGCGATAAAGGCCGTTTAGCTGCCATGATGGCTCCCACTACAAGATGATAATCCTCGACGAAATCAGTGTCCTCCCAGTTGACGCAGATCTCGAGAATTGAAGCATATAGAATGTAAATTTTCTCGGTAGGGTCCAGGCCTTGTGGTAGAGTTCTTGCGAGCAATGCATCCAGTTTTGCTCTGGGGTTGTAGGTGCTGCGAAGATAGCTGCAAATGGTGGCTATCCAAATGAACAGCCCTTCCGCCAAAAGTTCCAATTCAGCGATCAGCGCCTCGTCTGGCCAATTAGGTCCCATCCTCGAGCAGAGTCGAGGATCTCGCAACTCTGCATTTACATAAGCTGCAATGTCCTGTCGACTGTCGAGTGAATGTATATTGATCGGATGTGATAGTATATGGGCATGTCCGGAGAGGTATTGGTCAACAACCCACGTTGACCGCGACGTGATGAGAAACCGCAGTTGCGGAGGAAGGTAAGAGGCCTCGTCGCGGAGCATGGCAAGTAAGCTGGTGTCCGAATCGTCGCCGATAGCTTCATCCAAAGCGTCAATGACAATAACGATGGGATGGTCAACAGGATGGCGATGCAGAGGGGCCAATATAAACGTTTCGAACTGCCGAGACAGGGGAGCCGAAGCCAGCGAAGGTTCCTGTTCCAAAGCTGCAATGATGTCCGCGGCGATGGCAGGGTGGCGCACTGCGATATCGCGTGCGATGGTGGTGATAAGCAGCCGAGGCGTGTTACGGGAAGCATCATTGCGGTCGAAAAAGAATGATGATGCCAGGAGACCATCTTTGTGTAGCGCTTGAGCGATGGTGTGAGCGATGGCGGTTTTGCCAGCACCCGCCACGGCATTGAGCCAGAAGAGATTCTGAGCATCAAAGGAGCGCGACCACGCATATATTACGGACAATATATTCACGCGTGTGCCAGGCAAGCATGCGAGCTTTGGGTCCCACGAGGCGCCCTCTGCACAGACAAGTTTATCCAACACTGAGAATAGCTTTAGTTTGGCGAGGAAGCTCGTGGAGATCTAGGTATGTATGCACTGACCCAACTTCGCATCACTTAGTCCGTATGTATTGACATCGCCGACTATATTCGTAACAATGGCCCCCGATGTAGCCGTAGTGTTGACAACCTTTTTCGATATCAGGTACACACTTTCGGGTCGTGATTGAGGTACATACCACTGGATGTGCCATCAGGAGCTCGTTGTTGCGATGACCGGCCAAAGCGCTTTGAGTTTGATTGGCGACGCTCCCGCCACCGCGGTCCACAGACTGCGCGACGACTGCGTCCCCCCTGTGTCTATCCATAATTCTCGCGAGAAGTTGCTCAGCATCTATCCCATCCAGTGTATTTGTAGGACGCAGACGCAGCTAAGACGAAATTCATGAAACAAACAATCGATGATGTAGAGGAATTGGCAACGTACTAGGGGGCCAAAAGGCGTCAAAGTGGCATTGCCTTGCGTCTTCATATCCGCGATGGATTGACGATCCTTCCCGGACGTTGACGCAAAAGTCTGCGCGGGAGGAATGTTATCCGTGAGCGGACGATGAGCAACCCCAAGTTTTAAATCATACCGTGATTGTCTCGACAATTGATACGGCGCTTGTTGCTGCGTCCTTGAGCGCAGGAAAGCTATCCAGGGAAATCTTACTAGCCCGGCTGAGCAGTGTGAGTGCATCTGGTCTGCCAAAAATAAGACCGCGTCGCGGCATGAATCGGACGGCAAAGGGATAAAGAGGATGTGCAATGCAGAACACGGTCTTGCCAGTGGGCGTAGCCTGTGGAAAGTAGATGCTGAATCGACTCTGGAAAATAGCCCCTATTACAACCCTGTTTGCTCGATGACTGACAGGCGCCTCCGGATCCCATCTGACGTTCATTCAATGTCCATTTCAACTTCTCAATATCATCAACCACGGAGGCTGGGTCGACTTTATATGCATCGCAGCACGCTCTCAGCTATACATTGACATCGTGTAGCTCATACTGCTCTTTCTTCCAATCCTCTGGCAGTTGTGACATTCGGCTTCCCAAGCTCCAGCGTTCCTTTCCCGTCCTCTGCCCCTCTCAATCCCGTCAGCTCCTACCGAATACCCTTATGCTACCATGGACGAAGAACACGAAGAATCCCTCGTCTCACCGCGGCCCAAGCGGAGTACAGCCGGAAACCGGTGCGTCCCCCTACCTGTTCAGATTCCCGAAATACCAAAGCGATTGACAAATGAACATAGGAGTTAGGATGGACGCCGCGCTCGCCAAGCACAGGCTCGAAGATCTGACCAAGGACGTCGCGTGTAGAGCGCACAACCGCCATCGCGTATGCGCGCAACAAGGCGACCTTCAACCCCCAACCCCAAGCCTGGGCGTCCACATCAGCCACAGTTGAAGAACCCACTTAGTCGGGGGAAGCGACGCGTTGCATCTGCGCGAGATCCCGCGGCGGAGAAGAGTCCGGCAAAGGCAAAGGGCGGGACGAAGGGGAAGGGGAAAGGCGATGAAAAGAGGCATAGCAGGTGCACGCATATCGTGCTGAACACGCCCGAGACTGCTTCGCGATTCAAAGCTACTGCCCAGCGCCGAGTGAGTTTCATTCCCTTCGTCGTATTTCCCTTTCGCACGAGCTTACCTCTACTAGATCGCAGTCTACTCTTCCCAAGGAAACTGTCCTCGTGCGGAAGACCTACACCCAACCCGAGCTACTCGCGCGCGCTCTCGACGCAGAGGGCAGCATCTTCGAGCGCAGGAATACCGAGCCGCGGAGGAGGAGAAGCGGCGGCGTGCGCGCGTCATCTGGAAGGGCGTCGAGGGGCCGAAGCCGGGCTGGATCAGTCGTGCGGAGGAGCTGCGCCCATGCCATCTCTGCATCCTCTTCCGCCCGTGACTGGGTGGCATCCGCCCGCGGTGCTGATGCTCTCGCCCGCGTCTGGGACAAGCTATGGCCATTATCCCGTATCCTCCGCCCCAGGTGGAAAAACTGTCATGGAGGCGATCATGGCTGACTTGTTCGGCGCCGACTCAACCTGAAAGTCTACAGCAGGAAAGCTCGACCATTATGTATGTGTCTCATGCTCATTACATTATTGATTAGTACTTAGTGCTGACTTGACTCAGTCTTTAGCGCGCCCGACACAAACCTGCCCCGTGGCTGGCCTCCCCGCACCATATCTCGATCCGCAGACGGGTGTGCCCTTTGCGAATGTGCAGGCGTATGATGTGTTGACCCTGATCTGGAACCACGAGTACGTGTGGAGTGCGGGGCTGGGGTGCTATATCGTGTAGGAGGGTGAGCAGTTACCTGAATCACTGCACGCCAATTGCCAACAATGGTGATGCGGGAATAGAATTGGGAGAGGCGGCGGCAGATATAGGCAAGGCGGTGGAGATGGAGGATGAGTAGGGCGCTGTGGATGTGACTTGATAATTCCGGTTATGTGGTGCGGAAGATCATGGATCTTCGATTATGCTCAGATTATAGCAATGCCACAGGACCCCGGCTTATCCTCACATATGTTCGATCCTTATTGCCTCCTTTGCACACGGTTTGCCCTCGAAAAAAAGGCCTATGTTCGATCCATACGCGTACGGCAGTGGCCAAATTTTGGTCGATGCCCAATCTTGACGCCGTACACAACACCCCCTCGTGTTTATATGTCCGATCCGTTTCGCGTACGGATTCACGGCGGCCAGCGGTCTGCCAGTTGTGGCGCCCCTTGGCTTGGAGAGCGCCCTGATGTAGATCTGCATTCATCATGTTTAATTTTTTTACCCGCCCTTTCAGTGTGACACTGTCCCTTTTTACCAATTTATGTCCGATATAATTCGCGTACGAAAGTGCCATCGAAACCTATGATCGATCCGATTTGCACACGGTTCCGCTCAATATGGCAGCGTACGGAAAGCCCTCAAATTGACCTTTTTCGGATCGAACATGCTACAGACTAAGCCGGGGTCCTAATGCCACTCGCAATAAACGTCGAATTGGAGGGCAACTACCAACAGGTCTTGACAGAAGACTAAAAGCTGTTGGCATGATCCCGCACAGGCTTCTGCTTCTTCGCCTGTTTCCCCTTACAACAGGGCTCCTGCTGCCCTACTACCACAATCATGTCTCGTCCTCCACCTGCCTTGTCATCCACCGTCGCGAATAGGCGTGCTTCCGAGTTTGCACAACCCGGGACTGCTAATGCGCCCGGAACATCACGCCCGGGCACGGCGCGGCCACGGACCGCCGCGTCGGAGAGCAATGTTGTCGTTTCAGTCATTCAAGGTCGCGGCGTCGGCGGTCGGGCGTGAACGCGAACTCGCTGCGCTTGACGAGGACACGGGGCACATAATACTCGCAACGGGACATACCCCTCGACGCCAAACCTTGTCGTCATTGACTGTTATGTTTCCTCGAGTAGCCTCTTTCGTCACAGTCCCTCGGGGGCTGGATCGTCATCGGCTTCGGCGCGACCATGGCCAACTCGCACATTGGTCATCGTTGAGCATCGTGCATACCGAGTGTGCCTTTCCCGTGTATCCCCCGCCAAACATCTCCATCGCGCCGTTCGCATCCACAGCCGCCGGATCAAAACCGTCATTAATATTCGTGTATACCGTCTCGTCCATTTCCACCAAGCCCGCCCAGCTCGTCGTATGGGCCCTCACGTCCGCCCTCGCGTCCAGCGCGTCCCCTGATGCAAAGTTGGTGCAGCACGTCGATTCAGGTACTTGCACCCTCGACTTGACCCTCCCGTCAAACAGGTCAGTATTTGTCTCAGCCCCCTCCTCGAATCCCTAGTAACGTGTTGCGCCCCTAGCACGACCCCCACAACGACCAGCACAGGCTACCCCGCACGTAAACGCTACATGAGGATCGTCGACCACGGCATTCTCTGCACCGTCGACATCTTCGGGCTCCCCCTTGGCGTGCTCATCGCGGAGCGGACATAAACATTTACCACGCACTGGTTCGCGGGGCACGCAGTGGTGATGCTGAGCGAGCCCATTATCGTGACAGGTATCGGGCTGGGGATTAATGCCGTCGATGAGAGCAAGGCGACGCGTCTGGATGATGTACACAAGGTCAACCCGCCTCCCTGCTCCTTCCGCTTCATCGTACGATACAGTGCTAACGGAAACCGTGCGCAGAAACTCGGCATCGGCCCTGTTCGTGCTTTATTTTATGCAATTACTGGGCGGCTCCATCATCCACTTCTGCAAATCCAAGACCGCCACCCGCCGGCCCGCGCAGAACTACGCGCACGCCGTCCTCGGGCTGCTCATCATCGCCCTCGCCTTCTAGCAAGTAAGGACGGGGTACATGCACGAGTACCCGGAGTGGACGACGGGCAAGGTGCCGAGGGGGGTGAACAGGCTACGGATCGTGTTGGCTGGGTTGATTCCGGTGGTTGATTTCGCGGGGCTGGCGTTGGTGCCCAAGACAGTTTAAGCAGGACGGTGCTGCGAAGGCTGGAAAGCAGCAGATTGGGGGGCATGAGCTGAGGGGCGGGAGCGCGGCGGGGATCGCGCACCCAAATCCTGGGATGAGGGAGCCAAGGGGGAGTACGGAGAGCGCGTAATGAAATTGACTATGCAGAATCGTATCATACCAGATACCTGACTTGCATTGTGGACGTACTTGCTGCATACGGTTAATCTCATTTACCTATCTTAAATCGAATTTGTCCCTGTCTTGACTCTCCGGTTAGTGGGCAAGTAACGTCCTACTAACTGCGATTCGACAATGGTATTTCCGCATCATAATAGGGTGCTGAACAGTAACTAAGGAATCGCACACATCAAATCAATCAAATGATATTATCCATTCGCAGGGGCCCAACGTAACCACAACACATGCTGCCTGTCTTCATCCGTCCGACCCTCCTGCGCTGCCGTCAAAAGGGGTCGTAGACCGACTGCTACACATGCTGCTAGTTACATCCGATAGCATTTCCAACGAGTCCGCTAAATCATCACTGTACAAAGCCGGTCGCTCCGCCGCGAGGGTCCGGTACAGGTCTACCGCCTCCTGAATCACTGTCAGCGCCTCCTCCGTTCGATCAAGAGGTGACAAGTAAATAGATAGATTGTAGAGTGATTGGGCGAGATCAGCATTGAACACGGTTGGGCGCTCTGCTACGAGGGCTCGGTGCATGTCCACCGCCTCCTGAACCGCCGTGAGTGCCTCCTCCGCCCGACCAACAGCTGACAAGCAGGCAGATAGATTACTGAGGGAGCCCGCGAGATCAGCATTGAACACGGCTGGGCGCTCTGCTGCGAGGGCCCGGCGCAGATCCACCGCCTCCTGAACCGCCGTGAGTGCCTCCTCCGTCCGACCAACAGCTGACAAGTAGATAGATAAATTATAGAGGGACTCTGCG
>KV417817.1:16887-32244 GCA_001630335.1 Athelia psychrophila
CAAGGCTGACCCCTGCACTCTGGCGGTGACAGCGTGTAAGTGCCTGCCCCAGATTCACCATCATTCAAGGCTGACCCCTGCGCTCTGGCTGTGACAGGGTGTAAGTGCCTGCCCCAGATTCACCATCATTCAAGGCTGACCCCTGCGCTCTGGCTGTGACATGCCAGTCTGTAAGTGCCTGCCCCAGATGCACCATAACTCAAGGCTGACCCCTGCACTCTGGCTGTGACAGCATGTAAGTGCCTGCCCCAGATGCACCATAATTCAAGGCTGACCCCTGCGCTCTGGCTGGGACAGGCTGTAAGTGCCTGCCCCAGATTCACCATCATTCAAGGCTGACCCCTGCGCTCTGGCTGTGACAGACTGTAAGTGCCTGCCCCAGATGCACCATAATTCAAGGCTGACCCCTGCGCTCTGGCTGTGACAGCCTGTAAGTGCCTGCCCCAGATTCACCATCATTCAAGGCTGACCCCTGCGCTCTGGCTGTGACAGCCTGTAAGTGCCTGCCCCAGATTCACCATCATTCAAGGCTGACCCCCTGCGCTCTGGCTGGGACAGCGTGTAAGTGCCTGCCCCAGATTCACCATCATTCAAAGCTGACCCCCGCACTCTGGCTGGGACAGACTGTAAGTGCCTACCCCAGATTCACCATCATTCAAGGCTGACCCCTGTGCTCTGGCTGGGACAGGTTGTAAGTACCTGCCCCAGATTCACCATCATTCAAGGCTGACCCCTGCACTCTGGCTGGGACAGGTTGTAAGTGCCTGCCCCATATTCACCATCATCCAAGGCTGACCCCTGTGCTCTGGCTGGGACAGGTTGTAAGTACCTGCCCCAGATTCACCATCGTTCAAGACTGACCCCTGCGCTCTGGCTGTGGCAGCCTGTAAGTGCCTGCCCAAGATGGACCATAATTTAAGGCTGACCCCTGCACTCTGGTCATGACAGAATGTAAGTCTCTGTCTCAGATGTATCATAAGCAAAGGCTGACAGCTGTGCTGTGACTCTGGTAGTCGGTAAGTGGCTGGCTACCTCAAGCATAATTCAGTTTATACCTGAATAAAGTCCACGGGTTTTGAATCCCAGATAGCAAGTTCTTTGTTATTCTGAGCATGTTTCATCAACTAATCACAACATTTTACTGTTTCAACCTGGTGAGTATACATTTTAAACTCATGCCAGGAAAATAACACTTGGACAGTGCTATATTTTGCCTTTTTCGTCTCAAGGCGGAAAGTATCATGAAGCCAGCCCTCCAGGACCAACTGAACAACCTGGTGTGCCAGTTTCTGTTGGTCTTTTACAGAGGCTAAAGCATTTATAGGTCACTGCACCAGGAGCATCCATCACAAAGGCTTGCTTTGCAGCGGGTTTGCTTCCATTATAGTTTAACACACTTGAAGTCTAATACCCCTCTGGGTAGTATTCATCATTACACTGGACCTATCATTCTTCATCTGGGACAAGACATATTCTAAAAAGTGCTTCTTACAAGCACTCAGCATCTACGAAGATGCCGCCACCAATCACAACGCGGTCATGAAAGCTGTGATGGCGGCCTGTAGGATGAAAGAAGGAGACTCAGACAAAGAGCAGGAGGCATTCCGTGCACGGATGATGGATATTGTTCTCACACACCGCCTGTGTAAGTTAAATTGATTCATACCAGTGTCACACTAATGTGTTGGATGCAGCGGAGAGCTACAGGGCCGAGACGGGCAGGGGATAAGGCAGAAGGAAACGGAGTCAAGAAGTCTTGCAGAGGATGGGGTTACAGATTTTGAATTTCATATCTGATGATTTCGGCCAAAGGTTACGAGCCCAGCAATCCAATTTTATGCATCGCACTCGCGATATACGCTTCGTCCGTGCAAGTGGCCCGTTTACGATGCTACAAGATTGCGCCGAGCAAGACCTCAGCCCAAATACAGGAGCAGCGAGGCAAATGAGTGAGTCTTACGGGTGTGGAGCCTGAGGTGCAATACTGGCTGAAAGAACACGACACACACGGTCCAGTGGTCCCTCTGCCATCTCCCGCGCAGTGATGGTACATTCAATCGAGCCAGAAGAGATTGCCCATGGGCGTCGATCCCGAGGACCGTACTGGCGACGATCACATTGGCTAAAGAGACAACACTGCAATGGCGGCTCTGAGCTGTAAGTGAACAATCGAGGTTGAGTGGAGGGCATAAATAGGCGTATACTTCGCATTAGGTTGACAGCGTGGTTCAGCAGTGCCTCCTACATATCTTGTGTGGTGGAGGTGTGAGTTAAGTTTACAGACATGGTGGTAATGGTACAGTCGGTAGAGCCGCAACAGACCGCCCACGAGCTCAGAGATGAACCTGAGCACGGCGCCGATGATGATGATGCTGCAGGGCAGCAATACCAATGTACAGCGGACCCAAGATGGTCAACGCGCTGGAGCCGTTGGCGGGCTAGCCGTTGCTGTTGAATAAGGCGGTAGAGGTGCAAGACGTTAGAGAGCAAGCTGGTCCCTTGAAGAAGAGATTCTATAGTCCCGTCAACTCGTTGACTCCGAAGGTCCATTCGTTCAACGCCATATACATTGCTTGCGTTGTTCTCGTTGGAGCCTTGAAACCGTCTCTTCATCGTCATACTGGACTGCCGTTGTAAACCAGAAAAGCGCAAACCAGTGATAGCAACTGCATTCTTGTATCGATATCAGCAATAAACACAACATAGAAGAAAGTAGAACTAAAACTAATAGCTAGAGACGCAAACCGGGTATACATATACTTTACTCGACCCGTTTATTGGTTGGCCTTCGCCGCCATCAGGTTCAGCCCAGAGCCGGCCTTGAACCACTCAATCTGGTCCTGGTTGAACGAGTGCGCAAGCTTGATCTCCTGCAAATGCATATCACATTAGCGTCAATCAAACACAAAGCAGCGAGAAGATACGCACTGTCTTCTTGCCACAAGCGTCAAGTTCTTCCCGGGCGGGAAGCTCTCGAGCCCCTCGATGTGACCTTATCGCTGGGGTTGAACTTGTCATAGTCTGCCTCGACAAGGAACCTGAGCGCAAGCATGCCCTGCTTCTTCAAGTTCGTCTCGTGGATGCGCGCAAACGAGCCAATGATGATCGCGAGCCCGTCGAGGTACCGCGGCTCCAGCGGCGCGTGCTCGCGGGACGAACCCTCGCCGTAGTTGTGGTCATCGATAACGACCCACTTGATCTCGTTGTCGCGGTAGTACGCGCCCACCTCCAGGACCGCGCCAAACTCGCCAATCACCTGGTTCTTGATCTTGTTCGCCTCGCTGTTCTATGAGTTGATAGCGCCGATCAGGCAGCTCTGCGAGATGTTTTGCAGACGGCCGCAGTACTTGAGCCAGGGGCCGCCAGCTGAGATGTGGTCCGTAGCTGGAAAGCGAAAAAAAAGTCTATCAGCGGGTTGCTCAATATCCACGCGTGTTGAGATGACACTTACTGCATTTGCCAGTGACCTTGATCAAGATGGGGATGTCTCTCGGTGTCTTACCATCCCATTTCTCGAAGGCAGTGAGCAGCTGCAACCGGTCGCTCTTGGGGTCGATGGCAACCTGGACCTGGGACCTATCCATGGGGGTGCCCGGAAGGTGTCCTCTCCAGGGTCGTACCCCCGGTGAGGGAGCTCGTTGCCACTGGGGTCAGAAAACTTGAAGGGCTTGCCGTCAGCGCCAGCGAGCGAGTCGGTCATCGGGTTGAAGGTGTTGCATCCGGTGAGGTTGCGGTTGTACGAGGTGTTGATGGAGGTGGCCTCGCCATGGGCGACGTCAGTCCTATCCCATTGTCCGATACACGGTCCGCATGCGTTGGCGGGGACGAGTCCGCCGACCTGCTCAAAGGCGCCGATTTAGCCGTCGCGCTCAATGGTGGTGCGGACCTGCTCAGAGCCAGGGGTGACGGTGAACTTGCTCTTGAGGCTGCTGCCGCGCGACGCAGCCTTGGTGGCGATGCTAGCTAAGCGCGACATGTCCTCGTAGGAAGAGTTGGTGCCGGAACCGATGAGTGCGACCTTGAGCTCCTCAGGCCAATTGTTCTCCTTGACCGCCGCGGCAAACTTGGAAAGGGGTGTGGCGAGATCCGGGGCGAATGGGCCGTCAATGTGGGGCCCGAGCCCGAGAGGTTGATGACCTGGCCGTATTCCACGTTCTTGTCCGCCTGCAAGTTGTGCGAGAACCGGTGCGCGTACTTGGCAATGTCCTGACGCTTTGTGTCATCGAGGTAGTCGACCATGCGCCTGTTGAACGGGAACATGCTCGTCGTCGCGCCAATCTCCACATTCATGTTGCGGATCGTCGCCATACCCGCGCAGCTCAAGCTCCGTCCACTCGCTGGTTTTTCCGTGGAGGTTCACTCCGTTGACTTTGGGGCAGTTGAGCTCCCAGAGAATGCCGGCCATGGCATCGACAGCTCGGCACGTCCGAACCATAGGCGACGATGCTTAATCTACCGGCGTTGGGTGTGTGTGAGCCGGTATCGATCATGAGACCGCCGGGGAAGGCGTAGTTTTCGAGATTGATGTAATGGATGACGCCCGTTTCCAGAAACCAATGCAGTACTCGAACTGTGTGGCATAGTGTGTTAGCATGTGTGGAAGTAGAGTGGCAAAAGGACGACGCCCGCGACAAAGACAGGAATGCTCGCTGGTTCGCAAAAAAAAGAAAGATAAAGCTGGCTGGGGCTCACCTTCGCAAGTCGTGGATATCCTTGTTGATCTCGATAGCGCTCGCCAAATCCTAGAAACCACCAACCTGCGCTTCAACCAAATGGTCGCAGTAGACGGTAGTGAGGACGGCAGAACTGCAGCAGGGCCATCTACGTCAAGTAGGGTCGTTGGGTTTGGTTTCACTGTCAATGTATTATGAGTTACATACCTGGGCGGTAGCATCCTGGCAGGCGAGTCCCTGTGTGAGAGAATCACAGTCAGTACGGGGGGTACGAGGGAGTAGGAGAGAACGCACGTCGGGGTCGAGCTTGAGTCCCGCGCTTGACATCCCGGCCACGCGAATATCAATGGTCACGATGTCCGTACAGGGGGCGACTCATCAGCAGAGGTCCTGTCCAAGTCCTGTCTGTCAACCAGTCGTCTCTCAGCATTTTTCATGTAGCAGAATCCGCTGACTGCTTTGCCCACCTTTCTAGAATGATCGCATTGCTGACGGTCTATCCCAACTTCCAAAGTCGTTCGGAAGTCCTTACGATTACAAAATGCCCAGGTACAGGAGAGTGTGTATCACAAGTGTATCAGGTTTGTATCCAATGTTCGCCAAGTCCCATTCAGGGGAACAGTGACCTGATTCAGGCTATAATGGCGGGCATTGCCACCAAATGCGGTAAGCACTGCTCAGATTTCAACCCACACATATTCCGATTTTGACGATACCTCTGACGTTCTGTGAGGGTATGAACTCATACAATCAGCAATCTCCTCACACAGAGGAAAGCTAAAGCACCGCGTCCTGCGGGCGTCCCCCAACATCGGCGACACAACTCGTCCCCGGCGATGGCTTGTTTCGGACAAGCTCAGCACGCATCTCGATGAACATGTGGTGAGCATATTCTACTTTAAACCGTTACTCGGCTCTGACAACGGGGGGAGGTGGCCCGCCTCGACCCGAACGGCGATCCTCTGTGGTTCACGCTCGGCAAAGGCTCTGAAGACCTCATCCTCACCGGTGTGCATCCCCATTCCGTCACACTCTCAGATATTCAACTCATACGATCGTCAGTGTATACGCTATAGAAGAAGCCCGATCTTCTACTCGTACTCACCACACCCGCCGCAGTCATCCCCGTCCTCGTAGGCGGCGCGGACCTCATGATTCCCGGAGGTGAGTCTGCCTCCAATCACTTCCGAGCCTCCTCCCCTCTCCAGCCCAGGCCAATTCTCACCCGTCAAATTGCAAGCCAGTCATCCAACTCCGGGCAAAAACGCACCGCTGCACGCTGGCCAGCTCGTCGCGGTCGCGTAGTACCACCCCGCTCGGGGGCGCCGCTCGCCGTGGGGCGAATGGCGCTGTCGGCCGAGGATGTGCGCGCGCGGGGAGAGAGGGAGAACGAAAAGGGGAGGGGAAAGGCGGTGCTGGTGCTGCATACATGGAAAGACTGTCTGTGGGAGATGGGTGCCGGTGGGGATGTTCCGGCGCCGCAGAATGTTGGGGAGGCGGCAGAATCGGAGCAGCAGCAGGGAGAGGAGCATGTGGGGGCCCAGGTTGGTGGTGCAGATGGGGAGAGGCAGCGGCAGGCGGAGTGGCTGAGGAGGTGGCATTCGAGTCGACACTATCATCCCAAGGTATGCATTATGATCTACAGTATATTCAACACTAACACCACCAATTAATTCATCTCATCAACGTCGACGACACGCAGTAAGGGCGCGCTGAAGCCCATATCGGTAGCGGCGAAGATCCGGCAGGGAAAGACGTCTACGCTCATAAGCGGATTCGAGCCGTTCCTCGGACGTGCTCGCCGAGGAGCTTCGGCGGCTCTGCGCGTCCGCGACTTCCGGTGCGTCTCTCATCTCCACATATCATCATGATTATGAGAGCTAGAATGACCGACGATTGGGGTTTGCGCAGTTGATTACGACAGTGCCCGCCAAATCCTTGACTCCACCAACGATAAGTATGCCCGTGCTGCGCATCGGGCTTGAATTTCGTATGGTTCAGCGACACCTCCTACGTAGTGCAGTGGGGATGAGGGTTGTGTTTATACAATCAATAGGGCCACACTCGACCGCATATGAGAGCCTGACCACGACACCGATGATGATGCCGGTGGCAGTACCAATATCCGGCGGGTCCAAGGCAATCAAAGCGCTAGCGCCCGTGCTGGCGCTATCGATGAGATGGACATTGCGGTTAGATAAGATGATATGGAAAGAGCGGCTGGGGCGGCAGAGACATGCAGAAACATGTGAGTCGCGTTGAGGTCCAAAGCGGTCCACCGCCACCTCAGATTAGGATATCGATATAACATCCCGCCCAAATCTCCCCTGGATTCATATACGCTACACTACTTCCCCCTCCACCTCCTACATACTTGACTCTACGATTTTTACTGGACTGAATCCAATGCAACTGATGCTCTTGTTTATGTACGCCGACGAATCTCCCGCTGGAGCTGCCAGCGCTAGTCTCCCCCCAAAAAAATGAAGACAATCGTTCCGCAGTTCGCCGCTCCTGCTTGGCTCCCGCCAACAAAACTCGATTGCAGTGATGCGCCCACAGGAAAACACGTTCTGGGTATCATTTACCAAGGATGATCTTACGCTCTATCCTTCAATAATAGTTCAGCCATCGACGCAAAGTTTTTGCAGGGTCATGCTCGCCATGTTACACAGCGACGATTCGCGAAATGCACGACTTAGACACGACGCCGGCAACCCAGGTCCGATGCTGAGCGCTAGTGCAAACCGGGACCCAAATTTCCAAGGGATGAAGCATGCTTATCTTCAGAATGTGGATGGAGGTGGATGGACATCTGTCACTGTCCAGTATCTGCGCCTACAAGCCATGATGACTATATAATGCACCAGGGCGATCTTGACACTGGGATCAGGAGGTCAAGGGAATGGAAAATGAAACCTTCACGGCGAACTTAGACTAGACCTGCCCCTATTTTGTATAAACGCCCAAAATCGCTGATATAGGATGTGACTAGCGAAAGGACTTTGATGCACAACATGTGCCTATCAATCCCGGTAGTCTCGAAGGCCACGCGGAACACACGACTAAAGCTCTCAGAAACCTCATGTTTTGAAGGGGTATACTAAAGACTTGCCTTTTCTCTTGAGCTACTTCCATCGCTTCTCGTTACACGATGTCCCCCATTTGCGTCACTGGTGAAGCGCCCTTTTTCAATATTCAGTAATGAACCTTCTAATCGTTCTCATCACAATGTATTCAGGTATCACTGTCAAAACCAATGGAGTTCTTCGATCGATAGTCTCTGTCGACCTAGTGGATCCACGTTGCCGGGGCATGACATGGCAGGCCAACGGGAAGGAGCTTCGAGCAGCGTTTCCTTCCCCTCCGTGAGTAGCACTCCACCATTATAATATCATTAGCGCTAATGAACTGCTTTCTAGCGAGCTTACCGAATCTCAGTCCATGACTCTGCGCATAAATTACCGCCAGTTCTTTGTTTCCAACTCCAAAGACATCAATTTCACAGTAGTGGAGCTGTCAACCCAGAAAAGTGCGTAATGAGAACCGCGATCAGACGTAGAGCTCACCCGCGGATGGATTGATGTTTCAAGGTCTGACCAGAAACTTCGATGAGATATCAGTCAAGGTTGACACGGAGTCGATTGAGCCGTCGCAGGTAGGAAGGCGGCTTTATCATAATGTCAACTTTGCTATCCACTGAAATGTCCATTAGTCAACCGAACCAGATGTCTCTGCCTTTAGCCATGTCCCGCTTCAGCCCACAACCACTGAGATACTCATCGAATGTCCTCGGTAAGTCTCAGTTTTTGGCACGGTTCTGCAGATTTTCTGACCAAGTTGGTTAGCTTCCGGATACTTGTTATTGGAGTTGTTAGTATCGCAGTCGCTCAGCGTACGAGCCTTCGTTTAACAGATGCGAATCACAGTCAGGCGCAGGCAAGTCCTCATTGATAAACACGGCATTCCGCGTCCAAAAAGATGAGGGCCAAGCAGTAAGTCCATCTCATATAAAGCGTTGAATCTGGTTGACGCTTGCAGGACGTGGCCAGTGATGAAGCCGGGGAGCACGATATCAACAAGGAAATCACATGCAGGGCCAATCAGCAGTTTGTGCTGCATGATAGTCAGGGATTCGAGGGCGGAGAGGCGAATAATCTGGCAATAGTCGAAAAATTTCTTAAGGGCCGTGGGTCTAGTGTCGATATCAGCGAGCAAGTGCATGCGGTGTGGTAAGCTATCTCCTGACATCACGTCCGGCCTTACTGATATTCTGCTATGAAGGCTCTGTCTGCCAATTCCGACTACAGGTGGTAGGGTACTTGAAACTGGCGTCGAAAAATTCCTCAAACTCAAGACGGGCGGGAAGTTCGGAAAAAGTAGGTATCAGGGATATGCTTGATCTTCAAAGACTTACTAGATTGGTCGCAGTGCCGCTCATCACTGTCTTCACCAAATACGACCTTCTACTGGAGAGTGCAAAGCGTCGCGGGGGCGCTAATCCTGAGAAGTACGCTGAAACAATGTTGAGAGATGCTTGTATCAATCCATTCAAGAAGTACGAGGCGAAAGGCATACCATACATGGCTGTATCCAGTGAGGCCGTCTTCATCCTATCAATGATCCCCAAACTCACGATATCTCCAGATGAAAGAGGGCACGAGAAGACGTTGAAGGATCTCATCGAGCTCACAACGGCCGAGGTCGGCAAGAACCTTCCAGAAGTCGCCAAGATCGTCCTGGGTGTCGCGCAGCAAATCAGCCCGAAAGTCAAGATTGAATCATCCATCGCGTGAGTCTCGCAGCAAGAGCTGATGGTTCCATCGCATCTAACGTTCGTTAATAGCGTTGGGAAACGAAGTGAGTCGCCAAATGGCAAGCAGTCGACCTTGCTTGTGCCCTAAATACTCAATGCAAATCCACAAGGATACTGGAGATGCCTTGGAACCAGCACCAACTTTGTTGGAAAGAAATTGAAGGACTGTTTGGATGTCATCCGTGTTGATGTCGTGACAGTTTGGGCCATTGAAGATCCCTATAACGTTTGCTGTTCCTCTCGCCTGACGAATTTCAGGCTTTGATCCTTGATCTCGGCGGGGACCTGCCAGATGGAAGGGCTGAAAGTGCGGGCAAGTAATTGTGAGTCTGTTCAACCTCTTGGTCTTTCTTCGCCTCCTCACGAAGCCTTTCAGATTTGCCGGTATATCAGCGGCTGCTGGTCTAGGCTCCACGGGACCTGCGGCGCCTGTGCTAGTCCCCGTCGTCGCCGTTTTGACATTAGCAAAGTGGGTGTATGACCTATACCAGCAGATGTGGGTTTCAAATGCTGGTTTACATATAAGTCAACACAGTTTACTGACCTCATCTCGCAGACCGGACATCCTTACACGCCTCATGGCATATGTAGTCAATTTGGTTCTCGTCATGCAACTGCTCTTCCTGGTGCTCGCTGCCGGGAAAACCAAGATTTCAACCCCTCTTATCAAGCGCGTCATTGAAGCTTACCACGACTCGGATGTGAAAGTCGCAGTCCAGGTGTCAATCAAGACATACGTGACTGAGTCTGGGGGATTTAGCAAAATGGGTCGGGACAAAGCATTTGACACTGTGGACGGGTTGCTCAAGAGGTACTGCGAAAGTAAAGAAATATCTGACTTGACGAAAGAGATTTTATCTTCGAATGTCCTTGCTGCGGAGCAATCAAACGCCCCTTGAACCAGTGATTCAGGTATGCACTTTCTTCTTCTTCAATTCATCAAACCATGCTTATGGAAGCCCCAGGGCATGCACGGCGCCGACTCATTCTTGTTCCCATTGTCACCCAATGATTCACTCGATTCTGCTCAAACTGTGAGGAATCATGTATATGCTTATGACCAAACCGTCACCACAACTCTGTATTACACTATATGCTATAATCTAAAACCGCTGTAGACGATTCTGTATGGTCCACAAAACTACAGCATTCTCGCAGCCTACAATGTGCAATCAAAGGCATTTTCAGGTGCTGGTCGGGATCTATACTCATCATCTGCATCTGCGTCCCTGTCATTCTCGACGACGAAGCTAACCATCAGCAGGCAGTCAAGTCGGAAGAGATTCGAGTCCCGTGTTTTGATTCCGAAGGTCCCCAATAACAGCCCACTTGATCCTGTTGTCGCGGTAGAACCCGCCCACCTCCGAGACCGCGCCAAACTCGCCCGTGACCTGGTTCTTGATCTTGTTCGCCTCGCCGTTCTCCGAGTTGCTAGCGCCGATCGGGCAGTTCTGCGGGATGTTCTGCAGATGGCCGCGGTACTTGAGCCAGAGACCGCTAGCAGAGATGTGGTTCGTAGCTGGAAAGCGAAAGCAAAGTCTGTCAGCGGGTTGCCTAATATCTACACATTTTGAGATGACACTTACTGCATTTGCCTATAACCTTGATCACGATGGGGGGGTCCGTCGGGGTCTTGCCGTCCCACTTCTCAAAGGCGGTGAGCAGCTGGAACCGGTCGCTCTTGGGGTCGACGGCAACCTGCACCCTGGGACCTGTCCGCGAGGGGCGCTTGGAAGGTGTTCTCTTTGGGGTCGTATCCGCGGGAAGGGAGCTCGTTACCGGAGGGGTTGGAGAACCTGAAGGGCTTGCTGTCAGCACCAGTGAGCGAGTCGGCCATCGGATTGAAGGTGAGGGATCTAGCGAAGACTATTGCGGTGATGAGGTCCAGGAACGCGACAAACGCGTGCGTGGCGGGGTTCGCGTGTTTGCGGCCGGTGAAGTTGCGATTGTATGATGTGATGATCGAGTTGGCCTCGCCCTTGGCGACGTCAGTCCTGTCCCATTGTCCGATACAGGGTCCGCATGCGTTGGCGAGGACGAGCCCGCCGACCTTCTCGAAAGCGCCGATTTGTCCATCGCGCTCGACGGTGGCACGAATCTACTCGGAGGTTATGATCAACTTGCTCTTGAGGTGAATGCTGCGCGACGCAGCCACTCAGGAACCGATGAGCGCGACCTTGAGCTCCTCCAGCCATTTGTTCTCCTTGACCGCCGCGGCGAACTTGGAGAGGGGCGTAGCAAGATCCGGAGTGAAGGGGCCGTTGATGTGGGGTTCGGGCTCAGAGAGGTTGATATCAATGACCTGGTCGTATTCCACTTTCTTGTCCGCCTGCTAGTTGCGCGGAACTGCTGTGCGTACTTGTCGATGGTTGAACTTGCTCTTGAGGTGGATGCTGCGCAACACAGCCTCAGGAACCGATGAGCGCGACCTTGAGCTCCTCCAGCCAGTTGTTCTCCTTGACCGCCGCGGTGAACTTGGGGAGGGACGTAGCAAGATCCGGAGTGAAGGGGCCGTTGATGTGGGGTTCGAGCTCGGAGAGGTTGATATCAATGACCTGGCCGTATTCCGCTTTCTTGTCCGCCTGCTAGTTGCGCGGAACTGCTGTGCGTACTTGTCGATGTCTTGACGCTTTGCAAAAACATGCTCGTGGTCGCGCCAATCTCCGCGCCCATGTTGCAGATCGTCACCACACCCGTGTAGCTCAGGCGCTCCATGCCCGAGCCCATGTACTCTGCGATTGCCGGTACCGCCTTTCACGGTCAGGATCAGATTCACAGCCACCTTCAGGACAACATCTTTGGGCTTCGCCATATCCGTTGATCTTTCTGTGGAGGTTCACTCCGATGACTTTGGGGCACCTGAGCTCCCAGGGGGTGCCGGCCATGACATTGATGGTGTCGGCGCCTCCGACACCATAGGCAACCATGTTCAGCGTTGGGCGTTGGGCGTCGGTGAATCAGTACTGATCACGAGACCGCAGGGGAAGGCGTAGTTTTCGAGGATAATCTGATGAATGATACCGGAGCCGGGTTTCTAGAAACCGAGGCTATACTTGCGTTAGCATGTATAGGGCTAGAGCGGGGATAGAATGGGAAAAGAACGAAGCCCGCGGCAGACGGGAATACTCGCTGGCTCGCAAAATAAAGAAAGATAAAGCTCGCTGGGGCTCACCTTGGCGGTAGCAGTCGCGAGGAAGGCGTAGACCTCCTTGTTGATGTCGATAGCGCGCGCCAAATCCTTTAACACCACCAATCTGCACCTCAATCAAAGGATCACAGCACCAAGTGGACAGTAGGAACGGGACATCGACTGCAGCAGGGCCATCTACTTAGTCTCCCGAGGGCAAACGCGAGACGATTTCGATCAGAGTCAGCACAGGAGAATGAGAAGCCGTAGTTGGAGACAATGCACGTCGGGGCGGAGCTTGAGGTATCTATTCCCGCGCTCAATGTCCTGCCCATGCGGGTCGTCAAGATGTCCGTGAAGGATATTTCCCGATAGTATCAATAGCCGGTTTAGACTGTCCACCAGTCGTCATCAGCATCTTTCACGTAGCATAAACCGCTCGCTGCTTTCTCACCTTTCACGAACGATAGCGAGCTTGTCCTCGAGATGCTGGTAGTTGTTATAAGCGTTCTTTTCGAGCAGCGAGATGGCGACTTTGATGACGCCGTTGCGGGGGAAGGCGGTGGCCATGACCCTTGCTAGGTGGATGGGGGTCGTACCGGTGAGCATCACAACGAGCTCTGATAGAGGAGGGTAGTATGAAAGATAGGCTGAGAAACTGTCTTCGGCGCGAACTTTGACGTTGAAAAACAGCTCTGAAAGCACGACGTTGAAAAAAAACTCTGAAAGCACAAGGAACCGCAAAGTGAAGACCATTACATAATCAAATAAGCCAGTTTGAATGGGCTGTACATGTGAGAACTGTGGACCAACATGTCGCATAATCAGTTGAATTGCGTGTCGAAGAAAAATGACCATTGCGTCATCGAAGATTCAAGCGAAATCAGGAGAAGGCACTGCCGTCTACTAGTGGGAGTGGGCAACGCCTGCCACTGAAGTCGCGTCCTCTGCGCACTAATGCTACATATTTGAAACAGGCCACAAGGCATTTTGGGGGGAAACCGTCGAGAACTGTGTATTTACACAAGATGGTTGTCGGCGGTCGAGCTTGTTTTGGTGTTTGTTGCCGAGTGCGCTTTGGGCTGGAAATGGTGGTGTTTAGAACCTGAAGCGTTCGAGCACAGACAGAGAGAGGGACAAGCTTACAATAATTATGCGGAAAACGCACATTCTCCGCGCCAATCATCAGAACTTGGGACCGGCTGGGTGCGGCAGTGCTTCCAGTATATTGAAGTTGGCTGTAAGCGCTTGTGGCATTGTGTGCCATACATGCAGTAAGCAAGGGCCCTAAATCAGGGGACGAGAACCTTCAGATAGAGCATTCGGGACTTGTAAATAAAGCTCCTAGATGGTAGCTTTTGCGCGAGGAAAGGTCCGTTTGAACGTTTGAACTTTGAAGCTAAGTACCAGTAAGTGGTTGACAGACAAGAGCAGAGCCACGAGGAAATGATGATCGGAGTCAGTGACATCCTCTCCGTTCGACCGTTTCTTGAATCTTCTACCCGCTGGTCTTCGTGTCGACGGCCAATGGGCACTCTCAGCCCAGAGGAGAGAGAATGGGAGCATCTCAATTGTATCAACTGGCGAGGGCTTGGTCTCACAGACCCGATTAAAAGCGTTGAGGTGTGTTCTATCAACATGCACACGCTGATCCTTGGGCTCAATGCATCGACAGGACAAATGGCTGTTGATACCTGCATTCCTCAAAGTGGAGGACCTTGTAAAACAGCAAATCGATTCTTTCAACTACTCCGTAAACATTATCAAAAAAATTGTCAAAGTGAAGAACAAAGTCACACCATTGGCAGCACTTTTATCCGTTCCCACGGCCTTTGAAGGGGGGTTGTTATGTTACCAGCAACGACCCTTGAAGGCTGATTATCCAGATATATCCTACCGCCAAATCCTAAATAGGTCAGCCCTCCTGATTGCTTCCCCGCGAGACATCCTTAGATGCCTCCCAGAGAAGGATGGGGTAGTATCCCGATGTATCTAGGATGTATCTACACTAATTAAATAGAATACATATCCCGTATTTACATCCCAGATACATCTTGAGATCATCTTGGCTTTCCGCGATGCAAAATGGCGGATGCAAATGAGCCAGAAAGTCAGATATTGTATTCAAAGCTATATATATACATTGGATGATAAGTAGAGATGCTTGCGGGGAGTGTGAGAAGCCCCACGATGCAATATGAGCAAGATTAGATGTATCCGGTAGCCCACTTCAGATGCAGTGCGTGCGCAGACGTGGCGGTGGGAGTGAATCTGTGGAAAGGGAAAGAGCAGATGGTCAGAGAGGGCCAGAGAGGGGGCCGGCGCGAGCGTGCACTTACCCGATGTGCGTATGCGGGCGTGCTTGGAGCATGCGCACGTGGGTCTTGCATGGGGCCGTGCCTGCTCAAGCCGCGCGTAGGCACTTCTTGGACGTGCGGGTGGGTCTGCATGAGCAGGGACGTAGGTCCAGCGTGGGGCTGGGGAGCGCGCGTACGGCTGGCTGGCTTGCGTACGCGCATTGGGCCTGGCGTAGCGAAGATGAGGATGGGTTGCCTGCATAGGGGCGGGCTGGTGAGCACGGGTAGGGGCTGACAAGCGCGGTCATGGTCTGGCGAGCGCGAGTAGATGCTAGGAGTACAGGGGTAGAGGCTGAGACCACTAGGCGTAGAGACTACATAGGAGCTCACATCGGGGCTGAGAGCGCGTCGGGGCTGGGAGCGCGTCGGGGCTAGAAGTGCGTG
>KV417817.1:33072-50936 GCA_001630335.1 Athelia psychrophila
ACTTGAAATGGGCTGTAGTAATGTATATATATGTATCCCAGAAGATAGAATTGCAGCGGAGTAAATGTGGAGAGGGGCGCAGCCAAAATACACAGAAAGATTAAGATCCCAACAGAGTTTCACACTTGATACTTCCAACAACTACGATTTTGCACTGCGGGATTGCCACAACATCGATCTTCAAAAACGAACACTTGGAAGGCATTCTGTGGGCTCTATTTTTATGTATTCCAGGGCCCGATCTAATTTATTTACAGCGGATCCATGTAGATAGAGCAAAATGCGAGACAGCGAGATAACGGCCCAATCGGGCATATCGCAGATCTATCACTCTAATCTCCCGCAAATCAACCCCGATTATAATTCTGAGACCTGCGTCGTATACTTACATAGCTATGGTACATATGCAGGAGATATTGTAAACTAATTCGTAGTTTGGAGCTCGCTATCGAGTGAGCGACGATGCACAACGGACGCGCCACAAACAATCGAGATTATCGTTTAGCGCCCATCGTGATCGTACCAAGTCTGCGAGTTTAAACTTTACAAGTCCTTAGCGCTGGATGATTTCCCGGCATCTGTAGTGTGGTGAGGATGTATCCCGAGGATGGCGGAGATATCCAAGATGACTGCAAGATTCATCTAGGCATCCAATTCCGGCAGCAGTCAAAACATGCGTAGGATGTATCCTGGATATTGGCCTTTCAAGGGTCGTTGCTGGTAACATAACAACCCCCCTTTGAAGGCCGTGGGAACATCTTCAAAGTGCTGCCAAGGGTGCAAAGTCACCTCGGATGTGGACCCGCCTTTCTAGCTCAAATACACGGACATCAACGTTGGCTTCCTTGATCGAACGGACTTGGATGCTATTGACAAGAGCATCACCCCACACGAATGCCGGCTACGCGATGTCACTTGCAGCGCGCCTGCCCATGTTGCTACCCAGCACACGCGTCATTCAAAGGCCGAACGTTAACATTGGCCGTCTGCCTATCATGCTCAAGAAGTAGCAAGTGCGTTTTAACGGGAAAGAATGACGCTCGGCGGGCGCGAATGACGGAATGTCCCCTTGGTCCGGGTAGTTATTTTGTGGTGAAGGGTACAGAGTTATCCTGGTCCAGAGCAATTGAACAAAAATCGTATCATTATTGCAACCGGCACTGTGAAAGGTATCATTCAGGTTTCTTGCCCATCGTAAGCCCCATTTGGCCCGTTGCAAATGGCACTGCTCATATCTATCGCATCGTTTTCAGGTCGACACACGGTGGTCTAAAGTCTAAAACCTACATCACAACCAAGAAGGGGAAGATATGTCTCCGCCACAACTCAATCCACGAGGACGTTCCTATCGCGATCGCTCGAGAGCTGTTGGCATTCAGTCAAACAAAGAGATCCTCCTGCTCACGGCAGGAAACACTGAATCGTACAAGTCTACCTTCGCTGGAAGTCTCGAAGACGCGGCGAAGCTCGGAGTGTTTATACGACCCCAAGCGCTGGGATACATTGATTCGCGGGTCAAAGTGAATAGAAGGGTTATGACCACGTAGACCGGCTTGGGAAGAAGCTCTCAAAACTCTGGCGACCATCATGCTCGCACGCGTGCCCATCGACGGCTTAGACTTCAGAGCGAAAGCTACATTCGTTGCGACAATGACACGACGCGTCTTGATGTCGATAGAACATGGTAGACGATCGAGATTACGTCGGAAACAAGCGTTTGGAATTGTAAGTGATCAAAGGAATCTTCAACTGTTTACACCATAACTGAATCATACTCAGGATAGGACAGCTGCTCGCGCTGCTATTCGAGGATTTATTCAAGACTTCAATTCCACTCTGAAGTCTTCCATCAACAAAGTTCTCAAGAAGCCTTCCCGGACGAACGAGTTTGGCGCGTTTAGCACGATACAATTTCAAGGCGATCACATAACATCTGGTTTCGTTCGCGCCATATTGACTGGAAATTGGTCGCTCAAATGGTTCAAGATGGAGCGCGCCGGAGTCACGCACGTCCTCGGCCGGCTCAGTTTCATCTCCGCCTTGGGAATGATGACACGAATCTCTTCCCAGTTTGAAAAGACGAGGAAAGTCAGTGGACCGAGAGCACTGCAACCCAGTCAGTGGGGCATACTGTACCCGAGCGATACTCCTAAAGGCGAGGCCTATGGGCTGGCGAAAAACTTGGCGCTTATGACGCATACCACTCGTTCGGCTCGCGTTGATGCTCGGTTTTGAAGGTTAGTTGATCACGCCTGGACTGTGGACTGGATCATGATATATTCTCCGAACAGATATCAGCATGACCACAGGCACAGAGATGATGGTCAGCGCACCTTTGTGGTCAACGTCGACGGGGCGATAATCCTCGGTACCCTACATGGTTTATGGGACACTTCAGAAAACTCCGAAGGGCTGGGCGGTTCAGCGAGTTTGCGAGCGTCTATATCAACCGCTATCACAAGACGGGGCACATAGCTTCTGATGGCGGGCGCGTTTGTCGTCCAATGACCATCGTGGAAGAGGGCGCGGGTGGTGGCTGCCCACATTGTTGTGAGTGATAAAGCGGTGCGGTTATTCGCAGTTGCACTAATGAAAGAGTATCACAGCACTCGAAGAAGGGCGCGGCGACCTCGGACGATTTCCTCGGAAAGGGTTTGGTCGAATACCTTATTCAACGAGGAGCACGACGCGTACACTACTTTGTACGAATGGGATATCGTCGCGGAAACAACCCACCTGGAGATTGAACCTTCCACCATCTTGAGAGCGGTGGCCGAGGTACGGAAGATGCCAGGTTCTGAGGAAGAACGCGACTCCCATCTAGAAGTATCCTAATGGCACATGAGTGCTTCGCTCTCTGTTCCAGTGAATTGCCCCCGAGAATCTGGGCTAGCTTTGACCGTTCGGCGGATGCACCACTGGATGAGAACGGGCAGATAAACAAAAAGTATGACATTATCCAGCTAGACAGCCTCGCCGGTGTTGGCGAGCGGGTGGATCCCAGCGATGTCTACATCAACAAGCAGACACCGACCAACGCCAACGACAACTCATTCGCAGGCCAAACAGCTGCGGTACCCTGCAAGAACACGCGGATGTCGTACAAGTCTCCCGTTGCTGGGAACGTTGGCAAAATCATGATCAGCGGCACTGAAAACGACCAGACGTTGATCCAGGTTCTGATCCGGCAAACGAGAAGACCAGAGCTGGGGGGGAAGCTCTCTTCTCGGCATGGGCAGAAGGGTGTCTGTGGGCTGATCGTTAACCAGGAGGACATGCCATTCAACGATCAAAGTATCAACCTAGGTACGCGGTATATCAACGGACGCTCAATGTTCGGGTGCTAATGTCATTTAGACACAATCATGAAACCCCACTGTTTCCCTTCACGCATGACAGTTGGAAAGATGATTGAACTTGTCGCTGGAAAAGTGAGCCTGAGTGAATGAAAGCCGGGCTGCATCTGATCATTTTGGGATAGGCCGGCGTCTTGGTGACTACATTCGGGGGATCCAAAGTACTTTAATCATGCATGTCACCAACCAGAGGCTGATGATCATATCCAGGTCGAAGATATGTCTCGCGCTCCTATCGAAAATGGCTTCAGCTATGCTGGTAAAGACATGCTGACCAGTGGCATCACCGGGGAGGGGAGCCTCTCGAAGCGTATACATACTTTCGACCCATATATTATCAAGTAGGCATCCCCATCGTTTCTGAAATGAATGAATTGCTGGCAGAACCTGCAGAAATCAAGTGAATGCAACTGGAGGCTTTTGGTGAGCCAGTCGCTGATAAACTTATTACCTGCAGAACATATGGTATGGACAAAATGCACGCTCGAGCGAGGTACGCTACTAGATGCAACTTTTATCAATATCTTATACAACTGAACTTCGCCAGGGGACCTCGAGCAACACTGGCACGGCAGTCGACCGAAGGACGATTCCGAAAAGGTGGCTTACCTCTCGGCGAAATGGAATGTGATTGCTTGATCGACTATGGCGTTACCCAGCTCCTCCTGGAGCGTCTCGTGATATCCTCTGACAAGTTCGAAACCAACGCGTGCGAGGAGTGGGATCTCATGGGGTAGAACGGTTGGTGTATCTACTGCAAGATCTCCAAGATACATCCCCACCGGTGCGCACCCCCATTCCGTCACACGCTCAGATATTAACTTATACGATCGACAGTGTATACGCTATTGAAGCAGCCCGATCATCTGCCCGTATTCGCCACACCCGCCGCAGTCATCCCCGTCCTCGTAGGCGGCGCGGACCTCATGATTCCCGGAGGTGAGTATGCATTCCTGTGCCTTCCAACCCTCTTCCCTTCTCCTGCCTCAGCCATTTCTCACTCGTCCAATTGCAAGCCAGTCGTCCAACTCCCGGGGGGAAGCGCACCTTTTCGCGTCGACCAGCGTGATCGCGCAATACCATCTCGCACAGACGGGGCGCCACTCGCCGTGGACCGGATGGCGCTATCAGGCGAGGAGGTGCGCGCGCGGGGAGAGAGGGAGGATGGGGAGGGGAGGAAGGGTAAGGTAGTTCTGGTGCTGCATACATGGAAGGACTGCCGGTGGGAGATGGGCTCCGGTGGAGAGGTTCCGGCGCCGCGGAACGGAGGTGGGGAGGTGGCAGAACCGGAGCAACGGGAGGGGGAGGAGCAGGTGGAGGCCCAGGTTGGTGTTGCAGATGGGCAGGGGCAGGGGCAGGTGGAAGTGGCTGATGAGGTGGGATTCGAGTCGACGTTATCGCCTCAAGGTACGCAATATGATCTACAGTACATTCAATGCCAACACTACCGACTAATTGCCGTACAGAGGTGACGTCTACCCTACGCACCGCGCTACTCCAGTCTATCGCCACGAACCTCTCGAAGCTGCCCCCCGGCGCGTGGCCGATAACCGCAACGATCTTCTACACAACGCACATCTTGCCCTTCCGACCCGCCTGCCCGCTCTCTGAAGCTACAACGTCTATCGACATCAAGAACTCCTCCCACAAATCACTGACCACCTTCCTCAAAGCCGCGGAGAAAGACGGACTGGTGAAGCTCAAGGAGCTTAAAGCAAGCAAGGGCACGGAGCTCGCGGTCACGGGGGTGTTCCCCAAGCATATCGATGTAGAGGCGCACCGGGGGTACGCGACGCTGAAGGACGTAGAGGACACGCGTGCGAAGAAGGAGCAGTGGGCGGAGGCTGAGAGGAAGAAGGTCAAGGATATGGAGGTCAAGGAGTGCTGGAAGGCGTGGCAGGGGACCGTGGCGTTTGTCGAGGCCGCTGGTGGGAGGTGAGTGTTTGGTGTAGTGTGTGGTGTGCTGATATCGCGGCTCGCTGACACGGTCATCCATTATCCTAGCACGTCAACGCTGTATACGATGCCGGAGCTCAAGACGTTCATCAATGGGTACATTGCTGCGCATGCCCTCGTGAACCCGAATGACCAGTCGTATATCAATCTCGATATGCTACTGCGCTCCACGATAACAGCAAAGAATAACACAGAGGCGCTCGAGTTCATGAAGCGCGACGAGCTGACTCGACGGGTGGTGGACAAAATGCAGCCCTGGCACGAGATCACCATAGACGGAAAAGAGCCTATCATCAAGTACGTTTTGCGTTGCCTCATCTATCATCGCATCAACGCTGACGGCACGCAGGAAGGGCGCGCTGAAGCCCATATCGGTGGTGGCGAAGATCCGACAGGGGAAAAAGGTGTCCACGCTCATAAGCGGATTCGAGCCATTCCTCATAGCGGCAGACGTGCTCGCCGAGGAGCTTAGGCGGCTCTGCGCATCAGCAACTTCCGGTGCGTCTCTCCTATCTCGCAACTGTGATAATAAGAGCTAGGCAGGCTGACGATTGGGGTTTGCGCAGTCTCACCGGTGCAGGGCAAGGCGGCGGGGATGGAGGTGCTGGTGCAAGGCAAGCAGCTCAATGCCGTGGCGGGCCTGTTGGGGGCAAGGGTGCCTAAGCGGTGGATCGAGGTGGTGTATCTGTCTGGCAAGAAGAAGTAGATCTAGACGTGTATTCGAGTTGCTCTTGTCAGTCACGCCTTCTGGCAAGGGTTGTATAAGATCCCACCCGTATAATCAATGCGCACAATCCAACAAATGACACGGAGGATAATGGATGGCGAAGCGGGCGCGAGTTCATCCGATACCGCCTACTCGCGCTCATCATGCCGCGCACGTATCGCCCGTCCTCGGTCTTGCAGATACAATGCTGTGTGACGACGACGGGCATGCGGAAGTGCCCGACGTCGGGGGTGTATCCGAAGGTGCGCTTGAGTTAGGCAACGCCGGCGATAGATCTTCTGCGTCGTCCACGAGAGCCCCTTGTTTGAAAGCGCCACTTGTTTTGTGCCTGCCTCTAGCGTAGTGGGGCAATGTAATGAGTTTGACTTTGTGTCTACCCAGCGACACAGTAAGACAGCGGCGCGTAACAGCGCGAACGCAGCGATTATTTGGGGTCGTTGGGGGCTGCCTGCTCGAGGACACCGACGATGCGTGTGCCCAGTTCGTTCGGGTGATGAAGTGGAGCTTTGTTGTTTTGCAGGCAGCCATGGTTGGGGCTCAAAAATAAACAAGTAAAAGGTGTGCATTCGACTCGGACTAAGCACGGGAAATTGTGAGATGGCGCGGGTGGCGACTCACAGGCGATTGTAAGTCCAGGAAGTCGCGAGAGTAAACTTTTCTGGATATGGTACCTCAAGCGCCAATATCAATGGCCGGCAGTCTGCACCTACTTACACTTAACTACAATCTTCCTCGATCACACACTCAAACTCACACTTGCCTGACCATGTCACTATCCCAGTCTCTTCGAAGCCGGGGTACTCCTTCCGTATCCAGAGCCTCATCTTGGTCATTCGAGTTTGTCGAACACCCTTGGATACAGCCAGAGCGCTTCGATCTCATCCGCATTCTCATCATCGGTCGAGCGAATGCTGGCAAAACCACGATCCTCCAGAAGGTCTGCGGCAGCACAGACGAGCCTGTAGTCTACAATGCTCTCGGGAAAAAGGTACTTGACCCATTTGCCGTGGATGTCGACTAACCTGATTCATCATCTGGGCTCTTAGATAAGGAAACCGAACATTCTGAGGCCCTCTGGTGATGTATGTCTTATCCACCTGTGTCCCACTCAGCCTCACATCTTCGTCAGCGTGGTCTACACGACATCAATAATGCGACGGTGTTTCCGAGCAACCCTGGGTTCATCTTCCATGATTCCCGAGGCTTCGAATCGGGCAGTACACAAGAACTCGACGACGTGAAAAATTTCATTGCTGCCCGGTCGGGCAGCACAAACATAGGAAAACAAATACATGCCATTTGGTGAGCCAATGCCAAGTGTTAGAGCTACATATATCAACTCCTTTGGCTAGGTACTGTATCCCGTTGGATAATGCCAGGCCATTCCTCGCAGCTGAGAAGAATTTCTTCTCGGAGTGTGGTACGGGTAGTGGTATGAAAGTCTCTCGCATCTAACTCCTTTCTGATAGTCTACCAGTGCCAGTGGTCGTGATCTTCACCAAATTTGATGCTATGGATGACAAGGCATTCACTGAGCTTACTAGGTCAGGTGTGTCCACTGCCGATGCGAAAGTTCAAGCTCCCGGTCATGCAGCGGCAATGTTTGAAATCGGAGACCTAAAGGATAAGCTTTATGGGATGAAATACCCTCCCAAGCACCATGTGCTCCTTCGAGGTAAGCTGCTCGACACCGACCAGGGTAGAAGCTCAATCCGGGTTAGATATGAACCATTCCCATGCCTCCTGCCAAGAACTTGTTAATTGTACTGCCAGTGCAATTGAAAATGAAGAGCTGAAGCTGTTCTTCATTTCCCACCAACATAGCAATTTAGCATTGTGCATGGAAAGTGCTATGAAAAACCTTGGGTGAGTTTGCTTGAATTACTACCATATCAATTCTGCTGGTTTTAGAATTTCATTCAGACAGATGGCTCTTGCAGAAATGCAAAAAGCTATAATGGATTGCTTCCCTCACATTGTGGTACTTCATATATTTTATTTTAAACTGAGGTTATTCACTGTACACCAGGGTATTGTGATGGTTCATTGGTACCTCTTCTGACAGCTCTGCATTTTATTTGATCACAACAGCCTGTAAGTACCTGCCTCAGATGGACCATGATTTAAGGTTGACCCCTGTGCTCTGGTCATGACAGAATGTAAGAACCAACCCAGATGCACCATGATTCAAGGCTGACAGCTGTGCTCTGGTTGTGACAGGCTGTAGGTGCCTGCCCCAGATGCATCATGATTTAAGGCTGACCCCTGCCCTTTGGCTGTGACAGTATGTAAGTGCCTGCCCCAGATGCACCATGATTCAAGGCTGACCCCTGTGCTCTGGCTGTGACAGCATGTAAGTGCCTGCCCAAAATGTGCCATGACTCAAGGCTGACAGCTGTGCTCTGGCTGTGACAGCGTGTAAGTGTCTGTCCCAGATGCACTACAATTCAAGCCTGACCCCTGTGCTCTGGCTGTGACAGTTTGTAAGTGCCTGGTCCATATGCACCATGATTCAAGGCTGACCTCTGTGCTCTGGCTGTGACAGTCTGTAAGTGCCTGCCCCAGATGGCCCATGATTCAAGGCTGACCCCTGTGCTCTGGTCTTGGCAGAATGTAAGTTCCTGCCCAGATGGCCCATGATTCAAGGCTGACCCCTGTGCTCTGGCTGTGATAGCATGTAAGTGCCTGCCCAAGATGGACCATGATTCAAAGCTGACCCCTGCACTCCGCCTATGACAGCATGTAAGTGCCAGCTCAAGATGCACCATGACTCAAGGCTGACAGCTGTGCTATGACTACAATAGTTGGTAAGTGGTTATCTCAAGCATAATTCAGTTTATGCTTGAACAAAATACTCTGGTCTTGAATCACAGATAGCAAGTTCTTTTTTATTCTGAGGATGCTTTATTAACTAATCACAATGTTTTAACCATTTCAACCTGGTGAGTATATATTCTGAAAATATATCAGGCAAATAACACTTGGATAGTGCTATATTTTGCCTTTTTGATCTCAAGTTGAGAAGTATTGGGAAGCCTGCCATTCAGAACCAACTGAATGACCTGGTGGGTTAGTTCTACTGGTTTTTTTACAGCAGCTAATGCACAAATAGGTTGAAGCACCAGGAGAATCAACTAGAAAGGCTTGCTTTGCAGCCGGTTTGCTTTTACAGTCGAACCTGTGCCTAGCCATACATGCGCTAGGCCATACTCTGTAACATTCCATAGAAATTTTGATTCACCGACTTGGTACAGTAGTAAAACCCATAAACCTGCTAAAACTCATAACCCATAGCAATTTCACCCAAAATTATGAAATATTGACCCTACTAGACCATGATTTCGGCTTCGGACCATGTATGACATCATTGTTTCGTCCAAGAGCTAACACTCCGATTCGGTGCTTTGCTGGCCAAACCTATACCCAAATTGTAAATTAGCTTCCAGCATAGTTGCTTGCAAAATTAAGTGCATTTTACCACTGCTCTACGCACCATCGTCCGCTCCAATGACTGGGAACCCGACACTCACAGGCTTAGACGAAGGCTTGAGACTACTCAAAGCTCAGTATGAGCCTCGTATCTTGGATCTCAATGCCAAACTCGCTCGGAAGGAGAAACTAAGCACGGCAGAGGAAGCATGGCTCGATGGCCCTGCCAACCTCACAGATGAGATTACTGTTATTGATATTCTCAGAGATGCTAGCAACCTCGATGAGGCTCTGGCAAGTCTGTCTGACACTCATCAGCGAGCAGTCAAGAATTTGTCGCATCGTGCTGGCAATAATGAAAGGAGCACAAAACTTACACGAGGCAAGCTTCTATTTCCTTATGGTTGAGAATACAAGACTAACAAAGCAAGACAGTTTACCATAGTGCTTCCAAACGTACAGCAGATTCTGAACCAGAATCGGAGACAGCAGCTATGCCTCAAAAAGTCACGAAGAGACACAATGCGGCTGTGTTCACGAGGAAGGAGACTGCGACTTATAAGCAACGTGTTGAGATCCTGGACTGGCATCACGAGCATGGGAAGAATCAGACGAAGACAGCCCGACACTTCGACGAGAAATATCCAAACCTCAAAATCAAACAGCCCTTAGTCTCAAGCTGGGTGAAGAACGAGAAGGAAATTCGTCAGGAGTACGAGCAAGACATTACCAAAGGCACCTTCAAACGGATGCAGCAAACATCTTTCCCTGATGTCACTGAGGCCCTCGAACTATGGGTTTCGAAGGCTGCAGGTGATGGGCTTTTCCTATCGGGCGAAGTGCTACGGCAAAAATGGCATGCTTTTGCTGACATAGCAGGGATCCCCAAAGAGGACCGGATTGGGCTGTCGAATGGCTGGCTGGAGTCTTTCAAGAAGCGAAACAATTTGAAGCTTGATCGGCGCCATGGCGAAGCTGCATCAGCCGATCCGAAGGATGTTGCTGCCGAGCGAGAGCGCGTGCAAAAATTAACCCAAAAATACCCACCTGAGGATACTTACAACGGCGATGAGACTGGATTGTTTTATGGGTAAGCTTGAATAGGACTTCAATATAGAGTCTCGCCATTCTGATTTGTACTTCCTAGGATGCCACCCGATCGAGGTCTGTCGAATAAGAAGCAGTCCGGAGTCAAGGGGAATAAAGTTCGAATCACATACCTTTTCGTTGCCAATGCGACAGGCAGTGATAAGCTGCCACCACTCATCATCGGCAAAGCAAAAAAGCCACGCGCATTCAAGGGGAAGACCGGTGCTCAATTAGGGTTTAATTACTGGAATAACGCAAAAGCTTGGATGACGGGATCGATCTACCATATGTTCCTTTCCGACTGGAATGACGAGCTGGTCAAGCAAAATCGGAACATCCTACTCCTCCACGACAACTTCTCTGCCCATGTTTGCATCCCAACTGATCAACTCTCGAACATCCACATCGAACCATTTCGAGCAAACCTTACTGCTCATGTACAGCCTATGGATGCCGGAATAATCTCTTCTTTCAAAGCTCATTACCGATCTCAGTTTGCTCACCGTGCTCTCGAGAGACATGACCGAGGAGTGACTCCTAGCGAAATTTATAACATCAATCAGTTGGAAGGGATGCGGCTAGCCGAGCAGGCCTGGAATCGTGTTACAGCGAAGACCATCCAGAATTGCTTCATTAAGGCCGGCACTGTTGTTAGGTCCGACTCTGTGCCAGCTCAGTCCTCATCCTCGGTACTTGCAAGCCTGGACGTAGATGATGGGCAGCGCGAAACAGAGCAGGAGATTCAGCGGGAACTTGACAGCCTCGAGGAGAGAGGGCTGCTGCACAAGAAGAACAGATTGACAGTCGACGAGCTCGTCAATTCACCTGCCGAGGCCATCAATGGATATGCCGATATCTCAGATGCGGAGCTCTTCTCCGCAGTGACCGAGGCACGGCAACTCGATCTCGAAGAACGTGATAGCAATGACGACCCAGAAATCCAGCCTCGGCCCCGCCGCCAAGATGTATTGCGTGCTGCTGAAGTGATTCGCAGCTACACGGAGGACATGAATGGACAATTGGCCCGGGAGGTAGAGGTCCTGATAGGCAAGCTATCACGAGAGCTGCGACTTGAGGAGCAACAGGCACTTAAGCCCACCTTTATTGACAGTTTCTTTACTCGAAAGTAGTAGAAGTAGCTATGTACATGGACTGCAGCACGAAAAATATGATTTAGAATTGTTTTAGGGCGTCTATTTTGTCAGCTTGACTTATCCCATAGCCTGTCAAATCCCATAGCCCGATGTCTGTCCCGAGAGGTATGGGCTACCACAGTTTCGACTGTATTATAGTTCAACACACTTGAAGTCTAATACCCCTCCAAACAGTATTTATCATCACACTGGACCTGTCATTCTTCATCTGGGACAAGAAGAAAAAACCTTCCAAATGCTTCTCACAAGCACTCAGTATCTACAAAGAAGCCACTGCCAATCATGAGGCAGTCATGAAAGCCGTGATGGCAGCGTGTCAGATGAAAGAAGGAGACTCAGACGAAGAGAAGGAGGCATTCCGTGCACGGATGACAGAAATTGTCCTTGCACACCGCTTGTGTAAGTTGAATTGCTTCATACCAGTATCACACTAATGTATTGGATACAGCGGAGAGCTACAGGGCTGAGACGGGCAGGGGGTAAAGCAGAAGGAGACAGAGACAAGAAGTCTTGCAGAGCATGGGATTACCAGTTTTGAACCTTGTTTGTGATGATTGTGGCCAAAGGTTATGAGCCCACAATCCAACTTTATGTATCACACTTGTGATGTACACCTCGTCTGCACAAGTGGCCTATTAGGATGCCACGGGATGGCACCACACAGCACAACATAATAATGTAGCACTGCCAGGAAGGACAGGTGGTATGGCGGCTCTCCCTCTATTTCCCGTGTGGTGATGGCACATTTGATTGAGCCAGAAGAGACTGCCTGTCAGAGCGGCGGTCCCTAAAGATCATGCTGGTGACGGTTATAATGTCTAGAGACAACTGTGTGAAGTTACATTCAGCTGGAAGGGCTTCTGAGTCAGTGGCACCTGTTACATGTGCTGTGTGGTGGGGTTACAGGTTGACTTGGCAGATCTGCAGGTGGTAGTGTTTGAGTATAGTCGCAAGAGCTATATTCGACCGCCTATGAGAGTGATGAACCTGACTACGGCACCGACAAAACATCATACAACATGAGGGATACTGAGATTATATATTATACTAATGTGCGGGCAACATTCTACAACCATTAGACCCAAAACACACCTGTTATGAAGCTCCTGCAGGGTCATTACACCACTGATCCACTTGCACTCGGGACATCAACAATCGGAAATGTGACATTCACTATCAGTACCTTAAAAGGGTAATTGTGGCTGATCGTGTTCAAGCCACATTAACCTCATCTCCTCTTCCACAACTTCCACAGACATATCGGGTTGTCTTGGGAGCCTTGTAAGTGCTCTATAGGGAATATATTAATTAATAGCAAGGTCTGATTTGATTAAATAGCTTACATGCTACTAATTTTGCTGCATCTACACTTCTGACTGCCTTTCTGAGGACATAGTGCATTGAAAACGCATCCCAGACAAGATCGCCTCCGTAGGTGTATTTCTATGTATATCTATAGTGGCTCAAAGGTAAGTGTCTACGTCCCCCATGTATGTAGACCATACAGGAGCATAATTACCTGAAATTACAGCACAAATATGCATATTCCGAGGGACTGGGGAGTGCTGAAGGTCTCCAGATGGTACATAACACTATTTATAGCATGCAGAATGATGATACAGAAGACTGTTTCGGAAACGGAGAAGATGTGCCCACTCACCATCAAAAACGGGGAGTTGAAGTCAAGTGTATGTACAGTTATCCTGTGTCACATCTCGTCAAAGCTGATTTCGGGCCATCACAATGGCCTCTTCCAATAAAGGATCAACAAAAATTCATGACACTATTGAACAGTATGTATATAAGATATCCAGGTAGTCAGAATGATTTTAAATGTGTTGCGGCTGCCATGGGAGCTCGAAAACGATGAGCACCAATGGCTAGCCGGTTAAGTGTCCGTCTCAGATAGTTGGTCCCGATTAGTATTCCTCCAGTGACCTTCGGATAAGTTGCAAGCAGTTAAGGTAAGTACATATATGGTACAACATTCCCGATGCTGATGTGGAGCCAGCCGACGTTGCAGACGACGATGATCAGATGGTCGGAAGTGAAAGTCCAACACATCTGAATCCGATCACCGTCTCTTCTCCTCCTACCTCGACAACGACGATGACGACGACGGACTAACAGGTGCATGGGCTGAGGGAGCTTGGTAAAGGTAAGTGATATCTTTTCAGTTGTTTTATTAACTACTTTGGGTTGCAGGTACAAGTCCAGGACCCTGCAGCACAAGCCGCAGTCCTGGGCCCCTTCCTCGCCCTCCCCTGCAACGGCCACAGCCACCCCACCCCATCCCTGTCCTTTTCGACACGCCATGCCGAATTGAATGCCCCCCTGGAGGCGCGGTTATGCGCCAAGACGAGCCATGTGTTCCCTTGTGTGTCTGCACGCCAGCACCCTCCTCTGCTACAACACCGCTGAAAAACACACCCAGCACCTCAAACCCAGCCCCCATGTGTTCTCAAAATGTGTGGAGGTGAATTTAGGACGTTTTCAGAGGGCCCACGAGCTGTGAAACCGCAAACATGTGTGCATGCAGCTCTTGTTGGGATGGTGCACATCCCTTCCTCCTGTCTTATTACCATCTCTCGTGCACTCTAATGGCATGTGGGAGATGGTACTCAACCATTTACACTCACCCCCTATCCTCTCTGAGCATGAACACATGGCACATGCATGTCTTGGTTCACGCCCCGCTCTTTCCAGCCTCTCCTCCACCCCTCCTCCACCCCCGGATTTATCTGTGCTAGCCCATTGTACCTACCATCTATATCATATACATTCTTAACCACTATGCACCCTTTCCTCCCGACCCATACTGCTGCTCAAATGTGCAATTCACTAACACCCCATCCCCGCATTGTCTTTTTTCTTTCATTGTCATTTTACTACTATCTAGTTGCATTTGTATGTGTATTACTCTCCCATATGTCAGCCAGGTAGGGGGCGCGGCAGCAACCGCGAAAGGCACAAAATGTATGAGAGATGATGATTAGGATGATTAGGATGATTTGCAAAATTATGTCGGGATGATTCAGGCAAATCGAGGGATGGATCTGACCAGATGTTTAGGATGATTCGCAGACCCAATGCGGATTTGACAGCGTGGAAAGCCAGGATGGAGACACTCTGAGCGTGTCAAATAGATACACTTTTGGCACGCTCTGAGCGTCTCCATCCATCGTGGAAGACCTGCCAAGGGTGGAGCGCCCAGACGAGCATAACTTATAGACGTCGATACACCCCAGATACCGCACACTATCAGGTTCGGTAATAGCAACTGCATTCTTGTATCGGTATCCGAAATAAGCACAACATAGAAAGTAGAACTAGAACTAATAGCGACAGACGAAACCCGGGTATACGTATACTTTACTCGTCCCCATTTATTGGTTGGCCTTGGCCTTCGCCGCCATCAAGTTCAGCGCGGAGCCGGCCTTGAACCACTCAATCTGGCCCTGGTTGAACGAGTGCGCGATTTAGTGCCCACCGGGCCTCTTTTTTCCTTATTTCCGTCGGGACCTGGCCTCTGTCAAGGTATCGATAGAAAGGAAAGATGATGCGAGGAGATAGTCTCGAGCAACGCTACGAGTGGCGACGCTGGGGGCAAGCGGACCGTTCCCCGTACCGGTGCCGGCGGGGCGCGTAGCCGCTGTGGTTTCAGCGGTACAGCGACGAGCTCTTCTTGCGGATGTAGTTGATGGTCGCATAGCTCCTGTTGGAGCGATAGCAAGCACCTTCCACTCATTTCGTCGCTCGCCCGAGATGATGCACGTTCTACGACTACTACGGGCCACTTGTCTGACTTGGCGGGCGACTGCGACAGCCTTTTCTAGGACATGCCTGTAGAACTGCTGGGCGTGCCTGTCCTGTAGCTTGCGCCCTGATCGATGGAGTTCGAGGCGGGGCTGCACGCAGGCGAGGATGGTGAAGAGTAAGAGCATGACTGAGACTAAAAGTGTGTGTCGCTCACCGGACGGTCCTACGATGGCGAGTCCATACAGTGAGATATGCAGTAACCATCGCTTTGGCTTGGATTGTTGGGGGAATCTACCGGGACGACGTCAAGTACAGGCGACCGTACCTGTGGCGGCGGCAGGGGTGGTGGCAGGTGACGCTAGTAAACTAACTCCGCGTCTAACCACCACAGTTCCTAAACCGCGCGCGATAGCTGTAGTTGTTCCTCCAGATGCTGAAGGAGCGATGACGATGACGATTCCACTCTTGCGCAAGGACAGTAACAGGGCTCGAAGTAGTTTAAGGGTGAGATAAGGGCGAGATGCGGGCTGTACGATTGTGTTTGACAGTGTGTCATGCCGGAGCCAAAGACCTTTGGGCCGAGTCCGTAGTAGGTAGTCTAATAGGAGCTTTTGATGCGGAAGGGGCCTCCAGAGTACTAGCCATGGCTGAGCGTGTGCGGGTTGCGGCCACCCGATCCGTACTAGCGAACACCACAGCCTCCGCGGCTGCGGCAGCTACAGTACCGACCGTAGGGGACCCTCGAGTTCACGGGGTGTCAGTAGCCTCACTTGGAGGTGCCTTTTTAGTCGCCCACCTGCTGCGGGTTCCTACAATAGGACTTCCACCGACCTTAGGAGTGACAGTTCCCACCATGACCGCGCTAGCACCTCATGTACCCGGGGCCGCACCTCTCGGACTCGACGTGCCCGTACCGCTGGTAGACGTTGTACCCACGCCTCTAACCGCGCTGCTGCTCGTACAAGGGCAAGTTGTCCGCGTACCGGCTGATGGAGTTGCGGTGGTTCGCAGTCCTGTAACGGTTCATGCGCGTCGTCAAGAGCGTGTTGAACGTTCGCCTGTTCTTGCGCCTTATGCTGGTCCAGTAGCTGTAGTTGGAAAGACTCGAGCTCGGGGTGTAGTTGCCGGGGAAGTGGGGCCTAGAGCGGTGCGGGGAGAGGTTCAAGCGACGGCGCCAGTTCCTCTTGTTGACCGGACGCCTCGAGTTCCAGCGTGAGTAGCCAAGGACGTGGTTGAGAAGCATGCTCCTGTACAGAGCGAGTCGATCGTAGCGGTGGCTCCGACGCAGCGCGCCGTAGTCGGAGTTCTCGTTCAAGTGGTAGTGGGGGCCGAGGCTCGTCCAAGCACGATGGTAGCTCGCGCTGCCTGTTTAGCCGCGAAAGCTCTTCCAGCCGCCCGAGCAGGAGCGGTTGCGTACGCCTGGGACATAGCCTGTTACCCTGTCCTGACTGCAGCGGTTCCCGCTCCGGTTGAGGTAGTAGTGGAGCATGTTGGCGTTGAAGTGGCCGGCGTTGCTGCGCTTGGGGCGGTGGGTGCGGAAACAGCGCAGGGGCCTGCAGCAGTGGCGGTACCGGAAGCGACCTAGGGAGTGGAAGTTGGGCTACTGGCTGAGCGAGTGACCGCGACTGCCGTTCGGGAAGTTCAAGAGGCTGGGGTGGCCGTTGCTCGAGGGAGGGGCACCTATGCTGGGGCCTCTCCTGTGGAAGGTCCGCGGGGGGCGCCTGTCCAGGGTCCAGGTCCAACGGCAGTTGGGGTTCTCGCTGGCCAACGTCGACGAGTGACGGAAGCTCTTCACCCTGCCGTTCTGTGGGTGGCTGGAGGGGTAGGACTAGTTCCAATGGCCGTTTACGTGCTGCCTGGTGTAGAGACGACCGCCGGGGACCGAGTTCATGGCGCCCGTAGACGTCTTGTAGAGCGTCTTGACGGACTAGCCGCGATAGTTGAGCCTCTTGCCGCTCCGCTTGTTCTAGTTCTTGGTCCAGTGCCCGCTCAAGCCGCCACAGGGCCTCCACCCGCGCAAGATGGCGCTGTTGCCCTAGTTCACCCAGCAGTAGCCACTGGTGTTGATGCCGCTCCCGAGCAGGGCGCTCGTGCGCCGCGAACTCGGCGCCATGGAGCCGCCCGAGCGCTAGTAGCACGCGAGCAAACGCGCGTAGGTGCTCTGCTTGAACTTCTTCGTCCCGTACGAGCGCGAGTGCAAGCAACAGCTCCGTCTGATACTGTTCTAGTTGGGGTCGCTGTTCCAGTGCTAGCTCCCCGAGCTCTCGAAGCGCGGGCCCTTCTTGAACTGGGAACACCGGTTCAGACTCCTGCCGTTCTGCTGGCACGCATAAAAAGAGCGACGACACACAACTAACTACGACTGTATTACACTTAAACGTCCTCTAAGGCGAG
>KV417818.1:0-56473 GCA_001630335.1 Athelia psychrophila
GTCCTGGGGAAACATCAGGATGAGAGGCTCTTAGACCCCTTCTTGAACCAGCAGTAAATAGGCTAAGAGCCCCTCTAGGATGGTAGCCTGAAGTGCTCTATAAGTTGAAGGAGAGTATCTTCAAGCAATGAGTCAGGAGGTTGGCGATGCCCATTATCGCAGGCACGATACATGTTGGCCAACGCGGGAGGAATGTTGTCGCCGTATCTATCAGCCAGCTGTGTGATGAGTGATCGAGTGAGCCTGTTATGGACCACGAGCGCAGGCTGATCCGAGTCGTTTCTAGCATCAAAGAAGAAGTATGCGTAGCCTCGGTCTACGGGTGCCAAATGGCAGAAGTCGATGACATTGGCGATGACAGTCGAACTAGGGAAAACATTCAATATTTTCTGGCAGTTATGGAGCGAAAAAGATACGCACGATAAGACCGTCTTCCCGCTTCCCGCTGTGAAACATAAGTATCAGAAAGAACGATCAATTTCGCCATGGCACAACACGTACGGCTGCCATTGAGCCAGAGTACCGAGCCCCGCTGCTCCTTCCACTCCGAGAACTGTGATCCGTCAAGGAACCAAGACCCCGTTCCCGATAGATGCACCTTCTGGGCCGCGTTGTAATTCGATGAAGTATCCGAGTCTGTTGCATATATCCATTTCCGAACTTCCTTCTCTGAAAACCAGAGGCATCAATTCTGAGTCCAGTGCGCAAATAGGAGCAGAAATCTCACTATCGGGGGCTTCCTCTGTCGGCGCCGTTTGGTGCACTGTAATATCGCCATTGATGATGTGCCCGCCGGCGTTCTGGACAGTTGCATTTCCCGATGTGCCGCTCGTGCTGAATGATAACTTTCGATACCTCCTAAGACGGGATGGGACACATGCATTTGATGATTGCGTACCTGGGTACGATTCCTGTTTTGCATGCTGTCGCTACTCTCCAGCCTTGGCATTTTGCTCTGAAGCATGGCTGCATCCGAGCTCATTGTACGAGGTCTCTTTTCGCCGGTGGACATTGCGGTGTTTTATGAATCTGAAGATTGCGATGATAGCTTAGCGGTAAGAGAAAGAGGAAGAGGAAGAGAAAAAAGACGCACATTTATAGCAAGGTGCGGCACCGGCATGTTGCCTCGCGGCGAACTGTGGCGACAATATCTAACATTGATGAGGCTACCTTGGAATCGCGAGAGCGCACAGCCATTTCGCAACAGGTTCGCCCTTCACAAGTCACACGGTCCGGAACTGATTACTCCGTGTCGTGAACAGCATATCAACCAGATGCAGCGCCAGTGCCCGTGGTCTGATTTGGACAGACAGACACCAGGTGCACAGAAGGATCTGTGCTATGGAAAGATGTTGAAAAGATGTTGAAAATTATTTTATGTCGTATTGTGAGTCTGTCGGGGGTAAAGATAGAGCAAGAAATTTAGAATCTGCACTAAGATCTTGCGGGCGCACACACCTGATGTTCCCACCCCAACAGTCAAATATGAATGGGCACGGCGCGGCTGTGCCCATTCAAAAGTGAATGAAACACACTGTAATATCAATCCTGAATAAATATAATAATTATCGCGCACCTTAGGCCCGTTTCCCCTCGTACCAGAGGCTATTGACTTCCAGCTGTCACCAAGGGCGCTCGGCACCTGCTCCCGAGTGTCCGAGAGTGTCGGCGCTGTTAGTTCCCGTCGTGCTCGCTGTCGACAACGGCGTGCGCACCGCTTTCTTCATATCTCCTCCAGTTCCCGGACGTTCGGAGTGTAAGAAAGCGCATGGTGATGGGTAATTCATTTTCATTGTGTAGATGCCAGCGAAGTCTTAGGTCCAGTGCAATAGAGAATACAAGTAAATTATTCAGCTACTACTACAGACATTTGGTGTGAGCGAGACATGAAAGAATGGTGCAAGTGCATTGGGTTCTACACAAAGGGACTAGTTTAGTGATCTAGGTGTAAGGGGTTGTATGATTTTACTATTATGAGGTATTAGCGAGTCGGCAGTAGGGTTGGAAGGGAAAGACTCACTGAACTAGCACTACTAGCTTCATCATCAGAATCCGACTCGCTGCCCGAGGGCACGATGGAAGGGGTCTTGATGGCCTTCGGACGGGGCCTCGCAGGCTTCGCCTTCACTGCCTTCACCGCCTTGGTCTTCACCGGCTTCGCCGCTTTGGTCTTCTTACGCGTCGGGCCCTCGTCAGCCACGTCGTTCTCGTTGTTGACTGGGCGTTTTCCACGCGCTTTGCCCTTGTCCTCACGTGTTTTGCGCTTCTTTCCAACCACATCCCCGCTAGCTTGGCGTGCCTTCACCTCAGCCATATGTTCCTCCGCCTCTTGCTTTGTAATCCTGCTCCAGCACGTCGCCCCGACTCGCCAGGACTCCCTGAGTGTGCGAAGATCCTCGATGGCCAGGATTTCCGAGGGGCTTACCATCGGGATGCCTTCGGGCCAGTTGAAGCACTTGACACGCCGATTCTCGACGAGAGCCTTGTCGTAGTTGTAGTAATTCATGCTTATATTGCTACATCCAGTTACCCCAACTATGCAGCAAGAAAACGAATGAGATAAAGGCAAAAATGTGGTAGGAAATTGGACTTACTAAGACCGCTAATGATAGCGGATACAATTTCCTTTCGAATCGAGGCCGCAGTCTCGTTTTTAAAGTTCCCTGGAACCGGGAGAAGCGATATAGTCAGCAAATAGATTTAAGTAAATGGACATGAAGGCTCACCATCTCCCGCCGCCACAGAAAAGAGATCCAGTTTACGAAGGATATCCCACCCATCAGTCCCAAGGACGTCATTGCAGAATTGGAAGCCCAATGATGAGCCTATCACCATGGGCGTAACCGAGTCATCAAGGTGACCACGAGTGATGAATGCCAGGTGCACCGTCCCGGACTGCGCCTCCATACTTTTCAGCTGTGAGTGGTATGGTTAGCTGGGCTCGCAAATAAACAAACCTAGAGACTCACCTGCTTGTCAATAAGGTTGATCTTACTGTCCGCGAGTTTCGCGGCGGCCCCATTGTTCGCGCGAACACCAACTGACCTCGCATTCTTCATCTCCTGGCCAAGTTTCTTGAGGTCGGCCAGCTCCTCCTCCGTCTTATTCTCGATTTTCCACCGCGGATCCTCACTCGCAGCCATCATCCTCTTCATGTCCGCCAGAACGAATTTCTTTCCGGTGGGCAAAGCTGAAATATGGTAAGCAATGCAACCATGAGAGTAAGAGCACTGTCACTCACAGCCATTGACCTCCTTCGAGAACTGGGAAAACAATACATTCGCGACACTGACTTCGTTCTCCTTCGCTTTGACCATCTTCGGGGTGTTGAGCAGTTCGTTGATGTAATGCACCGTCTTGAAATGCTTGTCGGCCAGTGCCTTTGCGTTTCTGGCTCTGAGGGCCGCCTCCATCACAATATCCCTCGCCAGCTCCGCGCCCTGTTCTTTGTTCTTCTTCCCATTTGACTTGTACCTCGCCTTTGTCTCCGCGTCCAAGTTACGCTTACGCAGATCGATGACCGGCTTGGCGGGGTTCCTTGACGCGTGGGTTGTGTTGTTGCCGTCGTCGTCGGCAACAGCGGGGTCCTCGTGCTCCTGGTTGATAGGCGTAGCTGTCGGAACAGCACGGAGGATAGGGCTTTCGCGAGCAGGAGAAAGGATGTGATTGGTAGACGTGGCTGCTGGAATGGTGCGGGGGGCAGGGCTCTCGCGAGCATGGGATTGAAGGATGTGCTCGGGTGCGCCATTGTTGATAGGCCCAACAGCTTCGCCTAAATCGAAGCTTGCAGCATCTTGTGTATGTGCGAGAGCACCAGCCATGTCCACGGTATCTGAAATAAAAGGGCCCACAGATGGGTCATAGGGGTTCAGATTTTCGTCAAAGGCGAGGCCCGTCGCATCTTCGAAGTCGAAACCAGGCGGGAACTGGTAGAGCATGCTGTTGTCCATGTTGCGGTATATATCATCGTCGGGATGCTGGATATTACTGTTGGAGGAGGTTGCATCATGGAGGAGGTCAGAAAAGGAGGCTTGGGGCCTCGTAATCACAGGCGAAGCTTGGTTGAGAAGGGAGGGATAGTTGCAGTCCCCGAGTGGGGGGAAGTTGTAGTCGAGCCGTGAGGACATCATGTTACGTCGTGAACTGAGTGAGGATGTTAATTTTTCAGAGACGTTTGGACCCTCTATGAGCGAGTGCGGGTGTTGAAAATGAGAGAGATAAACAGAAATTATTCTCACCTTATTCATCACGTGTGTGGTATCCCGAAATCTGGCACCAGGAGAACAAGACTTGCTCCTGTACGAGCATCCAGCATACCCAGGAGGAAGGCCGGCACATCACAGCAAAAATATCGGACTCCTAGGTGGTTTTCCAGAACATGGTGCATAGCGAGTGGCTAACCCGCGGATATACACCCTTGTAGTGCAGTCAACCCAGGGCGGTCCATACCAGTGAGCAATCCTCGCAGGAGACAGCAGAGCATAACACGGATATCGGACAATCTGGATTCTCCATCCCGAGAGAATGATCATGATTGCGCTCGCTGAGAAGATATGCGCTTTCATGAAAAGCAGCAAAAAAGTAGCCGCAATATATGAGGACCCAGGGAGACCCAGTGCGTCGAGCCGTTCAATAAATCAATATACTTACACTGACTTCGATCCATGCAAGACGAACAGGACTAGCTATAGGCAACATTCACGCAACCTTAAACGTTAACGCTAAGGGTGCGTGCTGTTCATTATTGCCGCCTATTACATAGTTTACTGTTCGACAAGTGTGAGAACAGTAAACAACTCACTTTCGACCATCACCACGCCCCATGCGCGCGCCGCATCGAACATAACCAAAGGTATGTTCCTTTATCTCCATCGCACATCGCGCGGGGCTGCGAGGGTGCGCGACCTGACTCCCCGCCGGGAATCGGTTATGTGCCCAAGCCCGCCCCGCCGATGTGCGCAATGCACGTTTTCAACCCAGCGCTGACGCCCTTCAACCCCAACAGCCCGAGCCACCCACACCGACACTCGTTTCTCACTGCCTGCGCCAACCCGGGGACTGGATAGGATGGGGAGAAAGCAAACAGGTAAGCCCTCCCGGCATTCTCGCGGGTGCTGGAACCTACTGGGTCAACGCCGTGACCCTGGGGGAAAGGCACCCGCTGAGAATACAGCACCTCCGGGCAACTTACTGACACCCTCTATCCCTTCCATCTAGCTACTTGCCCAATGGTATTGCACAAGGTATGTGTGTACGTGCCCTAGCCCTGCTCCACCACTAACCTCCTGCATCAGCTCCCGATCGGCAGCGCACCAAAACGACACGTTTTGCGATGTGCCATCCAACACGCCATCCGCCCAGCCTGGTCCCCATCTCGCCGCGCGTGGTGGTGGGCACGGGCGAGATCACCTGCTTCCAGCACCCGCGCGCGCAGCTCACTCAGGCCCTTACACCCGCACCACCAGCCCCACGCCCTCCCCGCGCTCGCGCCCTGCATCCATACTCACGCCTAGGGTCCGCATGCCCGGCAGCGTCGGTGCACCCAGGATCCACGCTCGCGCCCAGGATCCGCGCCTGCGCCCAAAACCCGCGCGTGCGCCCAGGTTCACACCCGCGCTCGGCATCTACGCCCACGCCCAGGATTCACACTCGCGCCCGGGGTTCGCGCCCGGACCCAGCATTCTCGCACCCAGCACCCTCGCTCGCACCCAGCGCTCACGCTCGCGCCCAGCGCCCACGCCCAGATCCACGCTCGCGCCCAGATCCGCGCCCGGTGCTCGTGCTCGCACCCGGCGCCCGCGCCCGGGTCCACGCTCGCGCTCAGATCCGCGCTCGTGCCCGGCATCGTGTTCCCGCCCAGCGACCGCGCTCACGCCTCGCGCCCAGCGACCGCGCCCAGCGACCGCGCCCCCGCCCGGGCCCATGCTTGCGCCCGGCACCACACCCGGCAACCGCGCGCCCGTCTAGCACCGTGATGGCGCCTCACGCCCAGATCCACCCTCGCCCCGACGAGTGTGTGCCCTGCAAATACGCGCGCCCTGAAAACACACGCGCTCTCTGCAAACACGCGCCCCCAGCACTCGAGCACGTCCAGCACTCGAGCACGCCCTGCAAACGCGCGCCCCTCCGCTAGCACTAGCACACCGCCGGCGCCCACATGGGCCCCATGCACGCACACGCACCCGCCACATCCCGCGCCAGCATCGTTCGCGCGTGGGGCGAGTGCACACTCAGCGCGTACCGCCATGCCCCGCTATTGGGCAGCATCCCGCAGGACCGGCCGCGGATGCTTCAGGCGTGTGGCTGGTCCGTGGTCCGTGGGCGGGCGAGGTTCCTGGAAACGCCGGTGCGCTGCGCGAGCGGGGGCATGGGTGACGGGAGCGCAATGGAGGAGAGGGGCCTCTTATAATTACAATACAATATTTATTTCAGCTCATCATATGGTATCAATGAGTTCTACGTACGAAGAGAAAAAAACCGCGCAGTGAAGTACTCGCACAGAAAATCCACGGCAAACGAACGACAAACGTCATAGTATCATTAGACTACGACCGCACAGTCTCGCGTACTGAAATGGGCATACTACTTGCCTGTTTTAATCCCCCACCCAACCTCGCTTTTCTCCTGTACCGTGGTTGTCATTATGTTCATTGCAGAGGGGTACAGACGATGGGCGCTAAACGTCCGGATTACCCGATCCGGTCTTTCATCGTTCCGCGCTCATTTGTCGTTGTTCGCTCAGTAGAAAGCTCTAGAAAGCGAATGAACTCTGATCCTTCGGTAGGCAGATGCATGATATATGCTATTATATGATCTAAATTTTAGAATCAGAATCGGCGGCGTATCAAACGTGTTCGATGCAATATATGTGCGATAAGCATGATCATAAGCTTATCTCCAGGTTTCGCCATTTCCTCTACCTAAATGAATGTGAGCATATTTCAGTAGATCAGCCACTGGAATACCTAACTATAGTATGTATAGAACAGCGTCCCGGTGTTCATCTTTTCGACTTCAAATATATAAGGATCAGTTAGCGTAGGTATGCAGTTGCTGCTCGTATCAATCATGAAACTGTGTTGGTATCCTGGTCTTTCTGCGTGTTCTGAGTGCCTCACTCTTGAAATTTATTCTACTTCAATTCTGTCTTCTGTAATACATAACTATACATTAAATCAAGCTATTATGTATGTTAGATGTGATTTATAGCATGTTCTACTTGTGTGAGACAGTGTTCTGGGGTCATTTTTGATGTTTCCGCCTTGGAGAGTGTCTATGATGCTCCGAAGCTGATAGACCTATCGTTCTAAGTCCAGAAATTTGTCAATATACATCCCAAAATCACTCAAGAGGATATGTTAAGCATTACATTGATGTCAGGGCGTCTCTGATATGCACATAAGGAGGAGGTTGCCACATTTGAGCGAAATAACACTGCTACACAGGCTCTGAGTACTTTAATTTTAACCCAATTGAACATTCACGAACATTTAATGCATATATATGTCTCATTGAACCCCAGGAATCGAATAAACGGCTCTGAGGATGAGGGGCAAGCGTGCAACGGCTGAACGACAGACTTCAGCCACCCAATTGCCTCATTAGGAACACTGCGATCAATGGCTGCGCGCGCATCTTCCTCCTCGTCCTGGACACGAACGACTTGACCCTTCCACACGCCGAACCCTTCCTTGTGGCCCGTTGGCTTATAAGAGGTGGCATCTGATGTCTCATTAGACGCGGGATGATGCTAAAGTTTATGTGGCGGATAAGGCAAAAGAAAGCAGAGGGTGGGTCTTCTGTGGGCTTGGAAGTAAAAAGGTATGTCTTGTGTTTCATTCCATTAGCAGTATGTAACTAATGAATAAAATACAGGCACTCCGAGTAAATACCTCGTCAACGTCTCATCCCCACACTCCTGCCCCGCCATCACAGCCGTGATCACACTCCGCCATCGCAGCCACGCTCGTACCTGGCCATCGCAGACCTCCTCGTACCCTGTCATCGCAGCCGTGCTCGCACCCCGTCATCACAGACGTCGCAGCCGCGCTCGCATCCCGTCATCGCAGCCGCTTGCACCCCGTCGTCGCAGCCGTGCTCGTGCTCCGTCATCGTCGCCGCGCTCGTACTCCGACGTCGCTGCCGTGCTCATTCTCCGACATCGCCGCCGCGCTCGCACTCCGCCATTGCAGACGCGCTCGCACCCCGCCATCGCAGCCGTGCTCGTGCCCCGCCATCGCAGCCGCGCTCGCATCCCGTCATCGCAGCCGCGCTCGCATCCCGTCATCGCAAACGCGCTTGCACCCGTCATCACAGCCGCTTGCATCCCGTCGTCGCAGCCGTTCTCGTACTCCGTCATCGTCGCCGCGCTCGTACTCCGACGTCGCTGCCGCGCTCGTTCTCCGACATCGCCGCCGCGCTCGCACTCCGACATCGCAGACGCGCTCGCGCCTTTCCCTACCAGCCATGCTCGTGCCCTGCCATCACAGCAACACTCGCACCCCACCATTGCCGCGAGGCGCACAACCACCACGCCAGCTCCTTCAATTCACAGCTGTACGCGCACCTCCGCATCCTTGAAGTCCGCTGACCGTGTGCGGTGGTGCCCGGGCTAGGGGCTTCGAGACGGCTGTTGGGTATGTGGCATCGGATAATAAGGAAGGGAATGATGCTGATTGCCTAGCTAGATACATTATTACTTAAAAGTCAATGTCTACATAGCACTACAATATCCCTTTTGACTCAAGTGAAATGTTGCTGTGAGATGTGGTGTATAAGGTACCCTAACCCTAGAAGGTCAAGTATTGTTGATCATACATGTGACGACTTTCATACCTGCACGTTCACCATGTCAAAACGGAAGAGGGTCACAACGTCTGCCAACCGCTATCGCCAGAGAAAAACTACCGTGGAAGCTGATGGATCTATCTCGCAGTCCAAGCGCACCTTGTCTGCACCCGGTGTTGTGCAGGACAAAGCTCGGCGCATTGAGCGGACACGAGCACGACACCAAGGTCAGTAAATCGAAGGGTCTTCGATTCAATCTGTGTGCTTACTGGAACACTACCTCTAGAAATGTCGGAGTCCGAGAAATCCTTGCTCAAAGACATTGCAATTGGCCGAGCGCCACGAGAGTTGGATGAAGAGGACTCGGATGTGCAGATGGATTATGCAGGAGTGGTAAACGGCGAGGAGCCGTTGATGATCAGCTATGCAGGTGGTGAGCTTGAGGCTCTCCGAGCTGCTGGGCCCAACGATGAGCTTGTTGGAGGCTTCTACAAATTGTGAGTGTCCCGTTAATTGATCCTTCTCACTAGCTCACCATTTGTAGCAAAAAACGACGTGTTGATCATCGCACTTGGAGAGATCGCAACGAGCGCCGCAATCGTGCCTTCCAGGTGATGATCGAGGCCCTCGCAGACGCGTTTATGCTGTGGGACTATGCACAAGCCAATAGTGACATGCCTGCCGAGCAAGACTTTGGTGACAAGTGCCAACAGCTGCGAATTGTCGATGTATTTGGTGAGTAATGCTGTCTCCTTGCTTTCTATACATAAGCTTACTATAACACAATGTTAGAGACGAAAAATATTAGCTGTGTCTATCCCTCCGCTGACGGCAGCCCTGCTCCCCGTATTATCAGACGGGGTGCAATACCAACAGCACCGAAGACACCCTCTGTTGCTATCAGCATCAAGGCCCTCGAGCTGTACCGCTGTGCTCATTTCAGGTGCCCTCAGTTATCCATTCAGGCATTCGTGAGGACGATAATGGATATTCAAACTGTAAGCGAGGTTTTCCGAATCATATTTCCATTTATCTAATTTTATTTTCAGACGGCCCATCAAAAACATCTGTGCCGCCAGTTCTCCATAGCGTATGACCTTTACCTCACAATACGCAATGTCGTTGACTCCCGCGTCAAATATGCCCTGGGTCGGGATGATCCAAACTGGGAGCTGCTGCACAACTGCCCAGCGTGTTTCAACGAGCTTCAAGATGAGCAGCCGATGAAATACAGCATTCTGTGGGCGACAGATGGCAATGATTCCCTAAAGCGACTGGATCGGCGGGAGCCCGCAACCGAGAAAGGCACTCTTGGGGCATCGGTCGAGAGCATTGACACCCGTAAGGTGCGCGGGAACTTCTACATCTCTCGTGCCGATGTCGACTGTTGGGACCTTTCAAAGCTCCCGCGTAGAGCAAGGGAGGTATGTGTCTCCATCCTCTTCTTTCTTCACTGTTAACCCAATGTACTGTTAGGCCGACGAGCACGAGGGTGGATGCCGCGAGCGTTGGAAGAATATGAGTAACGAGCACACAGCAAAAGCATGGGGGTGCTTTGCCGAGACCGGTATATTTGCCGGTTTCTGCAGGCACGGATTTACATTGACTCTAGCTGACATGTATCGTTCGGGCGAGCAGTAAGTTCATATTTGCTTGAACCTTCAGTTATAAATTGACGTTCGTTTTTCAAGAGCAAAGTTCTTCCTCTCAGCGGTAGAGAAAATGAACAGGATCGGCCCACCGAACCAGCTTATGTGCATCGATGTCGGTTGCCGGCACTGTATCACAATAGCCCACACCGACCTTGGACCACTTACAAAGGAGCGCGGCTTTGCGATTGGTGTTGACAAATTCCACTGTCACGCGCACAATCGACTGTGCCAGGTGCACAACCTCCCTACCTATGTTGAAGGTGCTGGTCTCGAGGACTTTGGTGCATGCGAGCGCAACTTCTCAAAATCGAACCCCCTCGCCCCGTCCACCCGTTACATGGGAGAGTTCCGTCGTAAACAAGCCATCGCGGAGCACTACAAGAATATGGATGACATGGAGAATTACATGAATATGTGTATGTATGGTCTGTTTATCTCGATGCTCCCTGATCTCACCTTCCGATCGGCAACATAGCAACCTTCATCCTCAACAACCTCAAGCAGGCATTGAAGATTCTACGCGAAACTCCAATCAGCCTTGAAATCGCCAAGATGGAGCTCGGTCTCTGGCACGAGGACAATGATGTCCTCTTCCCGCGGTGCTTGCAAGAGGAGAAAGAGTACCTGAAAAATCTGCCGAAGGAGCCGCCTATAGAGACCTTGCAGATGGAGCTCTATCAACGACTCATTAACCTCTGGCAAAGCGAGTAAGTCAGGCCACTGGTTTGAAGTCCGGAGCATGTACTAACACTGACCTCATCTAGAAAAAACCTTGCTGCGATACAAACCGTCGCTTTCCACATGGAGGACCCTGGCTCCTCGCGCCGACAAGACAAGACCAACACCGTTGAGACACGCCGACGCCATGCAATCGAAAACTGCGAGAAGGCCCGCAGCCTCGTTCAGGCTCTTGAAACTCAGCTCGGCATCACCGAACGTTGGGCAGTCGAAAGCGCTGAATTCAAGGATGCCGAACGCATGGTTGCGATGCGGCAATACCAACGCGCGTTGGACCATCTCGAAGGCTTGGTGGTCGGGCGAATATTCGCCCTCAACGACATGAATCGTTCACAGATGGGTAAGTGGTGATATTGCCACTAGACAAAGTGACGAAGTGCTGATTCACTGGGGACTTAACAGGTTACAAGATGAGACAGCACGTCGGCCATGCCCTCCAGGCACGCTCGGGCGCTATCAGGACCGCCCTTGTGCGGTACAACAGTGCAGCCCAGGAACTCGTCCCTCCTCGTCAAACCCTAGAGTTTGACGAGGTGATTGAGTACGCCTTTCTGTCCGACTTCGACCTCCTGAGGGACGCACGGCAGGATGTACGAGAGCGCCCTTGGGCAACACCGACGGGCCGCCACGCCGTCGACGAGTACCACCACATGCTACGTGCTCGCGAAGAAGTGAAGCGCTGCAACAACGAGGTGCAGCGAATAGCCACTGAACTGCGGGATGAAGCCACATTCCTCCACCACCATGAAGAACTCCACCGCCACACCAACCCCCTCATCGCCCATCAAATCACCAAGTACCGTCAAGTTCGTGGCAGATTCGATGCTCATCACAAGCGTCAGCTCAAAGCCATCGCACAGCTCGACGGGTTTACGGGCAGCATCAAGCCCGGTCAAAGTCTGGACACGGGCCGTGGAGGATCAGCATCTGTCGCGCCGAACACCGCAATCCCCCCGCGCGAGGACCTCAATGGCATGCCACTGCGCTCCCAGGAAGAGGATGAGCTTGATGCCGAGCAAGAGGATGATGAGGCAGCCGCTCAGGAGGCCGAGGATATGCTGGATATCCTTACTGTAGCAATGGACAAGGTAGACATAGCAGGGCGCACTTTTTCTTCCAATTAGTCATTATTATGTCTCATAACACTATTCTACTTATTCCCTGGCATTATACTATTGCTATGCACTTTCTCACACTCGGAATGACTGGGAACTGGAGGAGATACGAGGAAGGCGGCGCGCACACCGTTGCCGACGGCGAGCACGACACGAACTGACAGCGCCGACACTCTCGGGCACTCGGGAGCAAGTGCCGAGCACCCATGGTGACAGCTGGAAGTCAATAGCCTCTGGTACGAGGGGAAACGGGCCTAAGGTGCGCGATAATTATTATATTTATTCAGGATTGATATTACAGTGTGTTTCATTCACTTTTGAATGGGCACAGCCGCGCCGTGCCCATTCATATTTGACTGTTGGGGTGGGAACATCAGGTGGGCGCACAGACGCCGCCACCTACTTATTGTCTTTTGGGTCGAAATATTTTGATCGGTTTTGTTTTGTCTGTTGCGTGTAGAGATCTAATTGTCTATTTAAAATCCTTTTCGACGTCTGACTACCCTACCGACGAGTCAGCCGATTTTGATTCGAATTTCGAGCGGCATCGGACCTTGCGGACAGAACCCCGGCGGGCAGCGGGATAGCACAGACCAATAGCTGTCCGTGGGAGAAATGAGTTATGATTTCCAGGTTCTTATGGGCAACATGATGTAAGTACACCTGGAGATGGCCTGCTGGATGGTGAAAGCAGAGTGAAAAGTGAAGAGGAAAAATGATTCAACAAACCATCTGAAAACGCCCGCGCTCGCACTGGTTCAACGATCACGTGTGCCTTACGTTGGCTGAACATCGACCTGTCCTCCTCGTACCATGGCGCCAACATCGACGCCCATCAAGCCCCGTCCAACACCATTCACGCCCAAGCGACCCTTATCCTATGTCTCAGCCTTCATCTCATCCACCTCTTCGATAGCATCATCTTCATCAGCAGCCACAGCAAACTCAACCAGGGCAAACGTCGGTGGTACCAGCGGCAACCCGATCAAGAAGTTCCAAGCCGCGCTGAGCAGCGAATCCCGCTCGCACAGACTGCTCAGCACCCCGAAACCGCGCCCCATCAGCACGAGCCTTGCGCCCCCTGCATCCCCCTCTCGATCAACAAGCAGCTTGAATGCCTCTAGGCCAAAGACACCCGGGACTCCTGGGCGCAGAAGTCCCATGCCCGGTCTGGGGAGCGAGACGAACGTGAGCCGGATAGACCCTGAAGAGGTCCTCGTGGACGCGGCTACTGTCGAGCCTGGCGACGGCGACGTATATATCGACAACATCGACGAGGCCTTGCTCCACGGCAACAGCAGCAACGCCGGGGACCAGGACCAAGTTTTCGTATTTATACGGTGCGTCCCATCCTCTCATCTGTCCCCCTCACACTAGTACTGAACCCACCCCCAGAATCCGTCTAACAGACTCGGCCTGCGCATAGACCTCCGCAAACCACCAAACTATCCACATCGCCCCCAGCTCTACCAGCCCCAGCTCCGCTCCCGCGCCGTACAACTTCGACAAGATCCTCACAGGCACGCCCAACGAGCCCATCTCCGCCGCCATGGAGGGCTACAACGCGCTCATCTTCGCGTGCGGGCAGACCGCGTCGGGCAAGACGTTCACCCTCAGCGGCGACCCCGACGAGCCGGGCATTATCCCGCGCGTGATGCGCGACGCCTTCGCGTACATCCGTGCGATGTCGGACTGGGAGTACCTCCTGTGGTGCAGCTACCTCGAGATAACCAACAAGGCGATCCACGACCTGCTCGCCGCGGGCTAAGGGGGAAAGGGGGAAAGAGAATAGGCAGACGGCGAGCACGGACTGGAACGAGCGCAGCCCGCGGAGTCACAGTGTGTTCCGCATGGTCGTAGAGTCGCGTGAGCGTGGGTTGGCGGGCGCGTATGAGGACGCGGCATCGCTACCACCCCGAGTATCAATGGGCGCTCGACGACGACGAGCTTCAACGGCCTGTCGACCCCGGGCGGCAGCAGGGATTCGGGCGATCCGCGGTTGCAGGCGATGGACGGGCGGAATGTGCAAGGGAGTGCGCTGAGTCAGGGGGCCGGAAGGTTGACTTCGACCTGGCCCGGGACGAGCTGTAGGCTGCGCGACGGGAGCTGGAGGTCCAGGCGAACCCGATATTGATTCAGGAGGCGACGCTGGAGACACGGTCGTCAACGTCGCTCCGGGCATTCTCATCTATTGCCGAGGATGTGGACGCGGAAGCAGACGATGAAGTCAAGGCCATCGCGAGCCAAGCGAGGGTGATTCAACTTCTAGACACTGCCCCGCCGCGCCTGCGCACGCGCCACCGGAGTTGGAAGAGGAGTTCGCCGCCTCGGAAGGGCGATAGAACTGGCACGGGAGCTGGAGCGGGAGCAGGAGAAGCGCCGACGAAGCTGGAGGAAGAACGGCCTCGGGCTTGCGCTCTCGCCGCCGTCGCTGACACGGCTGCCCGTACCGTCGTAACTTGAAAGCGGCGATGAAGATGGCGAGGTGGCGGACATGCTTGACGATTCGCCTGCGAAGATGGCCATCGAGATGAATACGAGAATGCAGGTCGGGCCCAGCTTGTGAAAGAACGAGTCGAGCGTCGTTGAGGCAGACGCGGAGGCGGATGTGAGCTTTGAGCACCACGCGCCCACGCCGCATGGGCTGTTGTAGTTCAGCAAGAGGTTCAGGATGGGGAGCAGTCATCTGGACTAGGGGGAAACGTAGAGCGTCCAACTGCAAATCTCGTGCGCACCAGAGTACATATAAAAGAACAGGACAACTTATTTCAACGAGTAATATTTACTTCAAAAACCGCAGATGAGGCCTCAGCCTGATTTGTATTTAATCACATTCATGAAGCTTGTATCGATGCACTTATATAGGGTAGAGAATCGGAGGCGTTCCAGTGTCCAGCAGTCTGCGGTCAACGCGTTGCATCGTCACACAAGACACCCAATGATGCTCCTCCGGATTCACTCAGACTGTGGAGACTCTTCCACCAAACATCCATCGACTTTCTGGGCGATATTATAAGCTCGTTAGCAAAAGAGCAGCGATCATACGAGGCTAGGAAAGTCCAGGGTGTAATCAAATCCCGAATAGTCCATTCTCTCATTCACTGACAGCAGAGCATGACGAACTCAATACCAGAGAAGACGATAAGGAATGAAATGATATTGCGAAGGGGAATTAGGTCTTGCAAATGCGTAATGTGCTAGCTTCTGTGACAATGCGAGTCCGGCATAGACATTCCCTGGAAGAGGCGATGATAAGGTCCGAGCAGCCGCAACGCCCTGCAAGCCGACTGCAATCTCGAAAATCAGCGTGTGTCTCGTGGACTGGAAGGAAAACATAGTACGCACCCCGGGCCGCAATCAACGATGGCAATGTTCGCATCTTCGTCTTGCTAGATGACGCAGAGGCCCGTGCGCTCCGAATCTGCAGCCATGTGAGCGTTTGGCGGAGGGGATACACCTCGACCTGCTCCTCAGGCTTATCCACGTTTATGCGATGACCACCAGAGTCCGAGAACTCGAGCTCGGGCTCTATCTCCGGCTCCTCGTATTGCGCGCTTGCATCTGCCCGCGCCCCTCATCTGCAGCTCGATGCCTTTCCCTCTTCTTCCTCATCGACCCCAGCTTTACGCTCTCGCTCGCGACGCCCAGTTTCGACCAGTGTGGCGACCTTGGCCACCAAATCACTCTTTTCTGATATCAGATGCGCGTTGAAGTGATTCCGGAACGGGATTGCTTTCGGTGTAGTGGCAGAGAGCGATATGATGCCTTCGGGGTGCAGATTGAGAAGGGAATGAAGCGTAGGCATAGGGGCTGAAGATGCTGCAGGGCGGAAGCGGTCCGAAGAGTAAGAGCGGGTGCAGGAGGAGGTCCGAGAGCACAGCTGGCCGCCCGCGGTATTCGAAACTCGCATCCGCCTACACGTCCGACATCGCGAGTTCCGAGCGAGCAAGGATCAGCAAGCGTGCTCACTTGCACCCTTCGCCGGATCATGGTTGCACATGTGAGCGTATCGTTGAAGTTGCAGGGCGCGGGGGGTCTCCAGGGGTAGATCAGCCAGGGGCGATGTGGATGGTTTGATAGTTTGGAGAGTTGCACGCGCAGGACATCGCAGGCTGAGTCTGTTGGTCGGATTCTGGGGTTGAGTCCAGTACTGGCACGAGTAGATGATGAGATATGACGCACTGCATAGGGTTCCTGGCGCTGCTGCTGTACCGGGGCAGGGCAGGGTCTTCCAGTTGTCGACAGACAGATCTCAATCGCCAGGATGGACCACAGCTATGTCCACAAGGAGCTGTTCAGGGTCTACCTGGCTCCCGTAGACGACGTGGACGTAGGATCATCATCGCACGGCGTATGCGAAGATGTAGACGTGGCGTGTCATGATGCTGCGTTCGATTGTGCTGGAGGCGGCAGATCTCTGGCAGGGGTGGGGTACTACCGAGATAAGAGGAACTGGGCAAAGTGAGAACCGGTGGATTGTTTGGAACAAGGGGGTTGAATTCAGTCGATATGCACCAGCGACCACTGCAGGAACTGAAGCTTAGGCCACACGCTGACGAGAGAATCCTCTTGTGGGCGAGTGAGGTCGAGAACACAACGACGTGATGTCGGTCAAGCTCAGGGCGTCAATAAATTCTGCAAGTCCGTCTTACCGGCGCCCTTGATCAAACGGCCATGATATTCATTTGGTGTACATTTCACGCTGCTCGAGCTCCGTCTTGAAACATGCTTCTAGGCCTCTGTACCTCCTCAGACGTCATATTCTCCGGAACTATCTATCATACAATTTGCACAAAATGGTGTTATCTCTGCGCGACATCAAACCCATAATTTCGGGCTCTGCAGCCTTCTCCAACGCCAGTGTCCGTCCATATCTGCCACCAGGTTTGCGTTCCATCGAAAGGAGCGCTAAGCTGAAGGAAATACTTCGTCGAAATACTTCGTCGAAATCTGTTGTGTACCCGGTTCAAATGTCGACGTTATAAAGCTCCTCGCTCTCGCAGCAGTCTCGCGATCTTGAAGTGACCATTGTCAGATGCTGCCTGCAGCGCCGTGCCATCATTCCCTCCCTCGGCGTTGACATTGGCTCCATTCTCCAGCAGCAGCTTGGTGAGCGCGAGATGACCTCCCGCAGATGCTGCCTGCAGTGCCGTATCATAATACTTTCCGTCGAAGTTGACGTCAGCTCCCTTCTCAAGCAGCAGCTTGGCGAGCTCGAGCTGACCGTGCTCAGATGCTGCGTACAGTGCCGTGCCATCATCGCCTCTCTCGACATCAACATTGGCTCCCTTCTCCAGCAGCAGCTTAGCGAGCTCGAGGTGGCCTCCCGCCGATGCTGCATACAGCGCCGTGTCATAATAGCCTGCATCGGCGTTGAACCTGGCACCCTTCTCCAGCAGCAGCTTGGTGATGTCGAGGCGACCTTCCGCGGATGATTCCTGCAGCGCTGCGCCTATATCGGCGCCATTCTCCAGCAGCAGGGTGGCGATCTCGAGGTGGTCAGACTCGATTTCTATCTGCAGCGCCGTGCCATATGTCCTTCCTTCGACCTCAATATCAGCGCCCTTCTCTAGCAGCAGCTTGACGAGCTCGAGGTGGCCACCCTCGAGTGCTATGTGCAGCGCAGTGCCATCATCCCCTCCCTCGGCGTTGATATCGGCGCCCTTCTCTAGCAGCAGCTTGGCGAGCTCGAGGTGGCCACCCTTGATTGCTATCTGCAGCGCAGTGCCATAATCCCCTCCCTCGGCGTTGATATCGGCGCCCTTCTCTAGCAGCAGCTTGGCGAGCTCGAGGTGGCCACCCTGGATTGCTATCTGCAGCGCAGTGCCATCATCCCCTCCCTCGGCGTTGATATCGGCGCCCTTCTCTAGCAGCAGCTTGGCGAGCTCGAGGTGGCCACCCTTGATTGCTATCTGCAGCGCAGTGCCATAATCCCCTCCCTTGGCGTTGATATCGGCGCCCTTCTCTAGCAGCAGCTTGCCGAGCTCGAGATGGCCACCCTCGACCGCCACCCGCGGCGCAGTGCCATCATCCCCTCCCACGACATTGGGATCGGCTCCCTTCTCCAGCAGCAGTGTAGCGATCTCGCAGAGGGAATGTCTGATTGCTACTAGCAGAGGTGTGCTGCACGCTCCCCCTACTGCATTGATATCCGTGCCGTTGTTAAGTAAATGCTGCACAACTTGTGTCAAGCCGGCGGAGCAAGCATAGTAGAGAGGGGATGGAATGTTATCTAAGTTCAATGGGCTATACCGAAGATCACTAGCATATTCCGGATCGCACAGTAGAACCCAGCAGATCATCGCGTTGGTCCGGGGCAGTGAGAACAATTTCAGCAGCAGGTTCAGAAGACGGGAGTCATTTATTGCATCTGCACTGGCAGAATGAAAATGAGACACCCAATAGGCTGCTGCATAGCCGCTTAGCGGGAACAAGGAGTTGACGTGACGTCTAGAGCTCCAGATGTCCTCGGACCAAGAAATTATGCTCGGTTGGTCGAAATATAGGAGATGTGTCAAGCAGGTTTGAGCGATCACAGAGTGTGAAAGCTGGGCGCTGGTCCTGCCTAGCGAGGGCTGGATGCATTTAATGAGATACTCCTTAACGGAGAAATGTGCTAGCTTGATAATTCCTGCCTATTTATTAGCGGGTAATAGGCAATCAATTGGCATGACTTCGCACCCCGGACTTCAGTAACAAATCCATAGCAGAAGTTCAATACCTCTCCAGGCTCCCCGTAACGCATGTCGGGATCATATACAGGGCCTTCGGCCCTGTTCAGGTCCACCGCCGCAACCTCCGCGAGTTCTTCCACTGTCATCTCCTGTTGCGAGAATGCTAGCCATTGCAAAAATTTCAGTAAGACATCAGGGCGTTCGCTTCGTTTGAAGATGCGCGCATATGTCTCATCTAGATCTTTGGGTAAAGACTCCAACTGCTCGTACAGATCCTTTTTGCTGGAGCATTTACTGACATCTTGCAGTTGCAACGCCACCCATCGAAACCTTTGATAATTTGATGTTACAAGAGAATGAATATGAGCGAATGGGATTCTGCTCACATTCCACCTGAACGGGGCAGAATAGCAATTTTGATTCTCGGCCTTTCGAGAATCTTCCACTTGGCCATCTTGCCTAGTTCTGCATCGAAGAAGGCGCTAATGTCGCTCCCCGTAGACGAATCTGTAAGCGAGATTTTTTGAAGCCTAGAGCCCGAGAGAGACGCGAGTCCCTGTATGATTTGCTGCTCGGGACGGCTTGTGGCCATCAGGTGAAGATTGCCTGAGGCCTTCGACGTCACAGACTCTATCCAATTTAGAAGTTCAGTCTTTTCGGCGCACTCGTCTAACGAGTCAATGACGATGTATACGTCCTCGAAGCACTCCAAAATTTCAAGGAGAGTTTCCTCAAGTGCGATGAGAGACGGTTCACGGTGCCCATTGTCGCAGGCGCGGTGCATCGAGACCAACACGGAAGGTATGTCGTCACCGCATCTGTCAGAAAGCTGCGTGATGAGCGAGCGGATGAACTTTTCGTGGGTGAAGAGCTGTAGTTTGTCATTTCTCGCATCGAAGAAAAAGTATGCGTAGCCTCTAAACAAGGGTTTCAAACTGCAGAAGTCGATGACATCTGAGATGGCAGTCGAGCTAGAGTGATTATTCAATATTTTCCGGCATTTGTGGAGAGAAAATGATACACACGATAAAACGGTCTTCCCGCTTCCCGCTGTGAGATATGACTATGAGAAACAAGGATTACTTTCACCATGACTCGGCCAAGACACGTACGACTGCCATAGAGCCAGAGCACCGAGCCCGGCTGTTCCTTCCACCGCATGAAGTCTGGTCCGTGAACAAACCATGACCCCGTCCCCGCCAGATGCACCTTCTGTGCTGCGTTGTAATTCGATGAGGTATCCGCGTCTGCCACATGTATCCATTTCTCAATTTCCCTTTCTGCAGGCCAAATCATCAATGCCAAGTCTGACGCGCAAACAGGCGCGAAAAGCTCACTATCAAGGACTCTCTCGATTCCTTTTACTCTTTTGCTCGTGTCTTGCAACAAATGTCGATCTATTGCATCTATCGGCGCCGTTTGGTGCACTGTCATATTGCCCTTGACGTTGATGTCTCTGCCGGCGTTCTGGACAATTCCCGAATTGCCGTTTGTGCCAAACGATAACTTTCGGGGCCTCCTAAGACAGAATCTGACATGTACTCGATAATTGCGTACCTCGGCACGGTTCCTATCTTGGTCGTCATCGCCACTCTCCAGCCTTGCTGTCTTACTCTGAGGCATGGCCTGATCCGAGCTCAGTGTACGAGGTCTCTTCTCGCCGGTGGACATTTCGGTCTTTTATGATTCTGAAGATCGCGAAGATAGCTTAGTGGTAAGAGAAATAGAAACAGAAAAAGATGGAAGTTTACAGCCAGAGGCCCCTCAAGGAGACGTGTTGCCTCGCGGCGTGCTGTCACGGCAATATCGGACATGAATGGGAATCATGAGTGCGCAGGGTTTCGCAGCTGGTTTTCCCTTCACACATACCCGGAACTAATCGATCCGTGTCGCGGACAGCATCAGATGCAGTGCCCATGGTCAGATTTGGGCGGACAGACGTAACACGCCATACAAGCCAGCATAGAGTGTAGTTTGCACGCTCAAGATATTCCGTGCCATTTGAACTTGAGCCAGCACATCGTAATTGCCTAGAGGAAATCAGCAGCACATACATCAGCGCTAGGCGTCTACGGGCCCGCAGACCCTAAAATCAAACTGCATGCTTACCTGCAGGCTGCTTCTCGGTCGGCGCTTCTCGTTTGCAGCGGTGCTGCGTGAGCTTACATAATCCTGAGCTGCTGTATCAAATCTCGAGCGGCATCGGAACTTCTGATGAAATGAGTTATCATTTCAAGTTCTTGGGAGCAACATAGAAGAAACGTGATGCAAGTGGGTAGTGATTGGCTGCTGGATGCTCGCTCGTCGCTGTGAAAGTGAATCTATAGCAAATTGAAAAGGAAAAAAGCTGAAAACAGCGGCCCGGACGCCACAGACGCCAAAGACTCCGGTGACTCACAAGTTTGAACGTTCAACGATCACGTGGGCCATCTGTCGCGCGTTTCAATTTGCTTCGCATTTTGGTTGAGCATCTTACTGTACGCTGCCGACCGTAGGTTCAGTCACGCATCACGGCCACCAAAATTTACCTCGTTTTAAATCGCCTTAACTAGAAAGAAAATTTATCAGCCTCGCCGAGCGAGAAATTTCCAGATGTCGGCGGCGTACAGTATCCTCCTTGTACGTACCATGGCGCCAACATCGACGCCCATCAAGCCCCGTCCAACACCATTCACGCCCAGCGGCCCTTATCCTTTGGCTCAGGCTCTATCTCATCCACCTCCTCGATAGCATCTTCTTCTTCGAAATCAACCACGGCAAACGTTGGCGATACCAGCAGTAACCCGATCAAGAAGCTCAAAGTCGCGCTGAGAAGCTGTTTAGCACCCCCAAACCGCGCCCCACCAGCACCAGCTTTGCGCCCCCTGCATTCCCTCTCCCGATCAACAAGCAGCTTGGATGCCTCTAGGCCAAAGTCACCCGGGACTCCTGTGCGCAAAAGTCCTATGCCCGGTCTGGGGAGCGAGATGGACGTGAGTTGGATAGACCCTGAAGATGTCCTCGTGGACGCGGCCACCGCCGAGCCTGGCGATGGCGACGTATCTGTCGACAATATCGACGAGGCCTTGCTCCACAAAAGCAGTAACAGCAACGCTGGCGACTATGACAAAGTTCTCGTATCTATACGGTCCGCTCCATCCTCTCATTTACTCTCGTCGTGCTAGTACTGAACCCACCCCCAGAATCCGATCAACAGACTCGACCTGAGCATGGACCTCCCTAAACCTTCCACGTCGCCCCTGGCTCCGCCACTCCCGCTCGGGGGCCGAGCCGTACAACTTCGACAATATCCTCGCAGGCACGCCCAACAAGCCCATCTACGCCGCCGTCGCGCGGGGGCACGTGCGCGCCGCCATGGAGGGCTACAACGCGCGTATCTTCGCGTATGGGCAGACCGCCTAGGGCAAGACGACCTCGACGAGCTGGGTATCATCCCCCGCGCGATGCGCGACGTCTTCGCGTACATCCGCGCGACCTCGGACCGCGAGTACCTCCTGCGCTGCGCTACCTCGAGATATACAACGAGGCCATCTACGACCTGCTCGGCGCGGACCCTTGGGCACACCCTTCTCGCGCCGCCGATGAATGAGGCGACCACGAGCCTAGCGGATTGCGCGCGATGCTTGCACGAGGGGAGGGCAACAGGTGAAAGACGAACACGAATTGGAATAAGCGCAGCTCGCGGAGTCGCGGTGTGTTCCGCATGGTCGTGGAGTCGCGCGGGTTGGCAGGCGGAGTATGAATGGGCGCTCAACGGCGCCAAGCATGAACGGCCGGTCGACCCCGGACGGCGGCAGGGATATAGGGGATCCGCGGTTGCAGGCGAGGGACGGGCGGAGCTGGAGGGGAAGTGGGCTCGGGCGTGCGTTCCCGCCGCCGTCGCTGGCACGGCTGCCTGCGCCATCGTAGCTTGCGCCCCGCCTGCAGACGCTCGTGGAGGAGAACGAGAGCGGCGACGAAGATGGCGAGGTGGCGGACATGCTAGACAACTCGTCTGCGAAGATGGCCATCGAGATGAACAGGAGAATGCAGGTCGGGTCCAGCTTGTTAAAGAACGAGTCGAGCGTCGTGGAGGACGGGGAGCCGGATGTGAGCTTTGAGTACCACGCACCCACGCTGCATGGGCTGTCAAAGTTCAGCAGGAGGCTTGCGACGTGGAGCAGTAGGCTGGGCTAGGGGGAGACGGGGAGCGTGCCGACTGCAAATCTTGTGGGCATCAGTGTAGATATAGAGGGCCAGGACGGCTTGTTTCAACATGGTCATTTACTTTGAAGGTTGCAGATGAGGCCTTAATTTGATTCATATTATAATCACATTCATGTCATATACAGCTTGTATCGATGTACTTATGTGCGGTAGAGAATTGGAGGCGTTCCTCCAGTCTGCAGTTACCGCGTCGCATCGTCACAAGACGCCCAATGATGCTCCTCTGGATTCACTTTGAACACTGTTCCACCTGACGTCCATCGACGTTCCTGACTGTACTGTAGGTTCGCCAGCAAAATATTAGTGACCATACGGGGTGAGGAAAAGTCCAAGGCGCGATTATATTACAAATTGTCCATTCGCGCATTCACTAACAGCTAAGCATGACGAACTCAATGAAAGGAAATATCAGAGAAGACGAGTAGATATTAAATAACATTGCAAAAGGAAAGTAGGTCTCGTAATGCGTAATGAGCGCGCCTCTGTGACAATGCGAGCATAGAGGACATTGAAGAGGCCGTGCTAAGGTCCGAGCAGCCGCGACGCATTGCAAGGCGACTGCAATCTCAAAAATCAGCATGTGTCTCATGCACTGGAAGGGAAGAATCACCCACAATCAACGATAGCAGTGTTCGCATCTTCGTCTTGCCGGATGACGCAGGCCCGTGCGCACCAAATCTGCAGTTTCTAATGCCAAGCGCGCATTGGAGTGGTTCTGGAATAGGATCGCTTTCGGTGTACCGACAGCGCTCTGATACCTTCGGGGTGCAGATTAAGAAGGGAAGCAAATGCAGGCGTGGGGGCTGGAGTTGCTGCAGGGGCGGAAGCGGTACGAGGAGTGGGAGCAGGAGCAGGAGGAGGTCGGAGAGCACAGCTGGCGGCCCGCGGTCTTCGAAACCCGCATCCACCTCCACGTCCGACGTCACAAGTTCCGAGTCAGCAAGAGCGATCACCCAGCGTGCTGACTTGCACACTCCGCCGGATTATTCATTTGCACCTGTGAGTGTATCGTCGAAGTTGCAGGGCGTGGGGTGTTTCCGGGGTAAATCAGCCAGGGGCGATGTGGATGGTTTGATGGCTTGGAGAGTTGCACGCGCAGGACATCGCAGGTTGAGTCTGTTGGTCGGATTCTGGGGTTCAGTTCAGTACTACCACGAGGAGAGTAGATGATGACATAGGACTCACGGTGTAGGAACAAGAACTTCGTCCTAGTTCCCGACGCTGCTGCTGCTGCTGTACCGGAGCAGGACAGGGCATCATCGATAATATCGACAGACCGGTCTCAATCGTCAGGCTAGACCACGTATATGTCCACAGGGAGCTCTTCAGGGTCTAGCTGGCTCCTGTATACGACAATGTGGATGGAGGGGCATCATCGTACAGCGTATGAGAGTATGTGGGTGTAGTGTCTCGTGATGCTCCGTTCGACTGTGTTGAAGGCGGAGGGACTCCGGCAAGGGCGGGGCTATTTGCACTGCTGGGACTAGATGGTCTGAGGAAAGTGAGGGCCGATGGATGGTCTGAAACAAGGGAATACGGTGGCATAGTTTCCTGAAAGACTGAGGATATGTTTTCGTAGACAGCAAAGCAGGCGTCCTTGAGTAACGTCGTTTGAATGGGCGCCATGTTTCGACGCAGCGGTTGAGTCCAGTCGATATACCAATGGCCACATGCAAAGGGGAACTGAAGGCACGTCGACAGACATCGACTCTCTAGCTCAGGTTGTCTCACCAGCTGATAGTCTCTTGTGGGTGAGTCCGATGCGATGTGCATGACGCTGATGGGGCAATGACGGTCAAAGCTCAGGGTGTCAATAAAGTCCACCTTGCCCTCGATCGAACCACCATGTTTATGATATATGCATTTGCGCTGCTCCGCCTTGAAACTTCGCGTTCTTCGGTGAACTATCTAGCTAGCTCATAAAATTTGTATCAAATAACGCTATTCATGTCCAACATCAAACGCCAAAATTTGAGCTCTGCAACGCCGGTGTCCCTGCATATCTTAACCATATCTGCTGCTCCAAATTTACGTTCTACCAAAAGAACTCTAAGGAACTATCAGCCCCTCGCTCACGCAGCAGTCTCGCGATCTCGAAGTGACCAAATTGGAGTGCTGCCTGTAGCGCCGTGCCATGAACTCCTCCCTTGACGTTGACTTGGGCACCCTTCGCCAGCAGCAGCATGACGAGCTCGAGGTGGCCTCCCGCCGATGCTTCATACAACGCCGTGTCATAATAGCCCGCATCGGCGTTGAACCTGGCTCCCTTCTCCAGCAGCAGCTTGGTGATTTCGAGGCTGCCTTCCGCGGATGATTCCTGCAGCACCGTGTCTATATCGGCGCCATTCTCTAGCAGGAGGGTGGCGAGCTCGAGGTGGTCACACTTGATTGCTGCCTGCAGCGCCGTGCTATATTCCCCTCCTTTGACGTCAATATCGGCGCCCTTCTCTATCAGCAGCGTGGCGAACTTGATATCACCGTATGCCGATGCTGCCTGCAGTATTGTCTCACCATCTGATCCTTTGGCGTTGACATGGGCGCCCTTCTCCAGTAGCAGCTTGGCGAGCTCGAGATGGTCTCCGTGATATGCTAGCTCCAGCGCCGTCTCGCCTTCCCCTCCCTCGACGTTGGCATCGGCGCCCTTCTCTAGCAGCAGGGTGGCGAGCTCGAGGTGGCCTCCCTTGGATGCTATCTGTAGCGCCGTCTCCGAGCCGTAGTTCCATCCCACGACTTTGGGATCGGCTCCCTTCTCCAGCAGCAGCCTGGCAAGCTCGAGGTCGCCTCCCTTGGATGCTATTTGCAGCACTGTGTAATCATGACCTGCATAGGCATTGGGATCGGCTCCCTTCTCCAGCAGCAGTGTAGCGATCTCGAGGTGGCCTCCCTTGGATGCCGTATACAGCGCCGTCTCGCGGTTCCCTGTCACAACATCGGGATCAGCTCCCTGCTTCAGCAGCAGCTTAGCGAGCTCGAGGTGGCCTCCCTTGGATGCTATCTGTAGCGCCGTCTCCGAGTCGTAGTTCCCTTTCACGACATTGGGATCGGCTCCCTTCTCCAGCAGCAGCTTAGTGAGCTCGAGGTGGCCTCCCTTGGATGCTATCTGTAGCGCCGTCTCCGAATCGTAGTTCCCTTTCACGACTTTGGGATCGGCTCCCTTCTCCAGCAGCAGCCTGGCGAGCTCGAGGTGGCCTCCCTTGGATGCTATCTGTAGCGCCGTCTCCGAGCCGTAGATCCATCCCACGACATTGGGATCGGCTCCCTTCTCCAGTAGCAGTGTAGCGATCTCGAGGTGGCCTTTTTTGATTGCTACTAGCAGCGGTGTGCCGCTCACTCCGCCCACTGCATTGATATCTGTGCCGTTGTTAAGTAAATGCTGCACAACTTGTGTCAAGCCGACGAAGCAAGCATAGTAAAGAGGGTATGCAATGGCATCTAACGAGATCACAGGGTCACGCCAAAAACCACGGGCTGATTCCGGCACATGCAGCAGAGCCCAACATATCATCGCGCAGGTCCGTGGTGGCGCAAAGAAATTCAGCAGCAGTTTCAGAAGACGAGGATGATGAGTAGAATCAGCACTGGCAGAGTGATAATGAGAGACCCAAGAGGCTGCAGCGTATTTAGCCAGCGGGAAATCATGTGTATTAACACAGGCTTGACCATCCCTGTTATGATAAATGTGCGACCGGTGGAAACAAAGAAGCTGTGCTAGGCAAGTTTGAGTGATCACGGAGTGTGAGAGCTGCTCGCTGGTGATGCCCCGTGCCTCTGCCTCTAATCTGAGGTGTTTAAGCAGATACTCCTTGACGGAGAAATGCGCTAGCTTTATTGTCCCTTCTCATCTGTTAGGTTGTAATACAGAATGGATCGGCATGGAGACACACCGTAGAATTCGGTAACTAGCCCATAGCATGTAGTCAACACGTCTCCTGGCTCTCTGTAATGCATGTCGGGATCATACAATGGACCTTCGGCGCTGTCGAAATCCACCGCTGCGACCTCTGCGATTTCTTTTACTGTCATGGAGCGTCTCGAAAATGCCAGCCATTGCAACAAAGTTACGAGAACGTCCGGGTGTTCACTTCGTTCGAAGATCCGCGCGTATGCCCCGTCTAGGCCTTTGGGTAAAGAGTCCAACTGCTTCTTCAGATCCTTCTTGGTCTTGCATTTGTTCAAGTCGAGAACTTGCAACGACACCCAGCGAAACCTACGATCATTCAGTGTTACGGCAGGATAACATGAGTTGAGATGCTGCTCACATTCCATCGGAGCCGCCCAAGAGAGCTTTTTCAATCATATCCCTTTCGCCTGGCTTGTTCCATCTGTCCATCTTGGCGACTTCCACATTAACATAAGCACGAATGTCGCCCGCCGTCAATTGATCTCTGATCGAGACTTTTCGAAGTCTGGAGATGGATTTGAGACACCGCTCGATTGCCGGATCAGAACGACTAGTGAGCATGAGGTGAAGCTTTCCCGAGGTCTTTGACGTCAAGGACTTTATCCACTTGAGAAGATTTGCCTTTTCGGCGCACTCGTCCAGCGAGTCTATGATGATGTATACGTCCTCGAAGCACTCTATAAGCTGAAGGAGAGTGTCTTCAAGAAAGGAGTCAGACGGTTGGCGATGCCCATTGTCGCAGGTGCGATACATATGGGCCAACGCGGCAGGAATATCGTCGCCGCATCTGTCAGCCAGCTGTGTGATGAGTGATCGAGTAAGCCTGTTGTGAACCACGAGCTCAGGCTGGTCCGAGTCGTTTCTAGCGTCGAAGAAGAAGTATGCATAGCCTCGGGCCAAGTGTTTCAGATCGCAGAAGTTGATGACACTGGCGATGACAGTCGAGCTACAGAAAAGGAAGATATTTAATGTTTGCCGACAGTTGTGGAGAGAAATCGGCACCCACGATAAAACTGTCTTCCCGCTTCCCGCTGTGAAACATAATGATTAGAACGAAAGATCACTTGCGCCATGGCAGCACACGTACGGCCGCCATAGAGCCAGAGTACCGAGCCTCGCTGTTCCTTCCACTCCGAGAACTGGGACCCTTCGAGGAACCAAGACCCCGTTCCCGATAGATGCACCTTCTGTGCTGCGTTGTAATTTGATGAAGTATCTGAGTCTGCTGAATAGATCCATTTCCGAACTTCCATTTCTGAAAACGGACGGTATCAGTAATGCACGAATGCCAGGTTCAGCACGCAAATGGGAGCAGAAAGCGCACGTTGCTTAATCTTCAAGCTGAGATCTTCATCAGTCGACGCCTGCACTGTAATATCGCCATTGATGGTGATGTCTCCGCCAGCGTTCTGGACAATTCCCGAATTGCCGCTCGTGCTAAATGATAACTTTGGGGACCTCCTGAGACAGAATGGGATACATGCATTTGATGATCGCGTACCTCGGCACGATTCCTGTTTTGCCTGCCATCGCCACTCTCCAACCGTGGCATCTTGCTCTGAAGCATAGCTTCATCCGAGCTCACTGTACGAGGTCTCTTCTCGCCAGTGGACATTTCAGTGTCTTGTGAATTTGAAGATCGCAAAGGTGGCGTAGTAAGAGAGAAGGAATCAATTTTACAGCAAGAGGCCTCAGGGAAACGCCTAATCCGCCCCGGTCTCGGTCCCTTAGCGCCGCCCTGTCTTGCACGCCCGCTCCAAAAGCCCTGCCCGCCCGGTCTGAGTCTCAGCGTCTGAGCTATTCTCCGCAAGCCGTTTGGCTGGATTGGGGCTCAAAAGATGAAGATTCCTGAGTAGGGCTTGGGAAAAACCATGTTGAGTCCCCCGCATGCGTTATTCCCGGGATATGGGCTGTTTCGTTTTAGATGACGGAAATTGAGGTCTGCGGGTCGGGGTTTTATAAATATTAAGATCGCGATGATGGCTTAGCGGTAAAAGAAATAGGAGAAGAGAGAAATGTACGGCTTACATATTATAGGTGTACATTGGCACGTGGAATTTAAATAATTTAATTCCCCCTGGAAGGGACCAATCGTCTCAAAACCTCACGAGTAGCAAATCAATTACATTGTACTGACTATGGTATGGAAGCATGACTGAGAGCGCAGTACACAGGTGGTTTTTGTGCGAAATTTAGCGTGGTTTCGCGGCTAAAAACACCAGGCGCGCGCGCGCGAGCGCGCAAACACAGAAATGCACCGGCCTCGTGTATCGCAATCACGATTGCGACACCATAATGACTCGTAAATGTGACTATATACAAGAGAGCACCTTCGCCCACCTGCACCACATTGCACCCCAACCCCGACACCCAGCCCTACACCCAGATGATCCGTGTGCCTCCTCCCTCGTGTCCTCGTCCTCGCCCGAGCACGCGCTGCCGCCGAAGTGTGTGTCACACATGTGCGCACGTGGGAGGGAGGCGTTTCGGCTCGCGAAAGAGAGGCTAAATTTGCACCGTGATGCGTGTGGGCGCGAATTATATTGGGGATTTCGTGCCTGTGCATTGAATTCTCGCGGAAATAATTAAATTCAGTGACGAGGGGAGGCGCGGGGGCGAAGGAAGCCCTCGCAGATGGCGGAGGATGTGATGACCGCCGAGGATATTGCCCAGGACGAGCCGGTGCGTGAGTGAGAACACCGAAAATGAAGTGATTGCTGTTTCACAGAGTACGAAAGACAGTGATATAGTGGGAAAAATTCTCCTTATTTGTCGAGATCGCTTTCAGGGATTTGGAGGACAGGGTGTTCCGCGGGTAGGGTACGTAGATGCCCAGGACTCGTGACAACCTGCAGACACAGCTGTTAATAAGCACTGCCTTCATTCGAGCAGCTCGCGGTTGAATAAGGTAGTTTATTGTGTTGACAGCGGTTGCAGCCGCTGTAAGACCCTAGGAGCTGTATATGATTCAAAATAATCAGTAAACAAATATCAAATGACACACTCACCTTTTATTTTTATTTTTTTAAATCATGTTTAACCTCCATTGGGGAGGATTTCCCTATGGTAGAGGTAAACTACTTATATGTAATGTACGTGACACACTCACCTTATATAGAGCCCCCTTGTCCATCTCCGTGCCTGTATGGCATCAATCGCGAAGAAGAAGACGATATAATGCAATCACTGCAAGCGTGCACTTCCAGCTATTTTTTGAATAATTTTCGGAGACCCTGAAAGCCTAAGTAGTCAGAATAGATGAGACGAGAAAATAATTACATTCATTTCTTCCTTGCAAGCGAGACAGTGAACAGAATTCACGTACAATGTTGCAAAAGCAAGTAGGTGCGCGATTGTGGCAACGTTTGTTTGTACTTGGTTAGGTTTCGAACTCCGATAGGTTTTCAAACTCAGATAGGTCCTAGGTCGGGTACACTAGACTCGCATGCCAGCCGGTCGCAGTAAATAGCTCACCGCTTTGGGAGATTTTTGATGGACGCGGTGAGCCTGCGAACCGACTGGGATGTAATGTCATGTTTTTAGCAGAGCGAATTTTCGCCCGGTATTATGTGTTTTGAAAAAATTGTAACGAGGTTAGTGGAGATAAAATGGTCAGCGGGATGAGGAGATCATAATGTATGTAGAAAGTTTTCGCACTTTTTTTCATTTTGACTCTGCCATATTTGTCGGTCGAGATTCTGAAGAAATGTGAAAATGTTGGTAGAGACCAAATGGTTGGCGAAAGGAGAGGATCAGAATGCATCTAGGAAGTTTGCGACCAATATTTCTGTTTTTACTGGCTGCTCGTCGTAGGTCGAAATTTCAAGCCAGTCCACAACCTCTGTATAGTGCCCGAAAAATTGCGGCTGAGATCTTACTTGTTATCTTGGCCACGGCAGAACAGTTGGCGATCATATCTGAGTAGACAGATGCCTTTTAAACTGTATCTTAAACACTTCTCATTTGTGGTGTTCCCTTAGCAAACCGCACAAAGGTCGGGGAGAGGTGCGCAAGGAATATCATATTGCAGTATAGAGCCCGAAAATTGCGACACTCATCGCAGTTTCAGCCAAACCCACGACGAGCAGCCAGTGAAAACAGAAATATTGGTCGCAAACTTCCCAGATGCATTCTGATCCTCTCCTTTCGCCAACCATTTGGTCTCTACCAACATTTTCACATTTCTTCAGAATCTCGACCGACAAATATGGCAGAGTCAAAATGAAAAAAAGTGCGAAAACTTTCTACATACATTATGATCTCCTCATCCCGCTGACCATTTTATCTCCACTAACCTCGTTACAATTTTTTCAAAACACATAATACCGGGCGAAAATTCGCTCTGCTAAAAACATGACATTACAGCCCAGCCGGTAAACGATGGTCTCTTTGTCTTTGTCATCGTTTACCGGATGGGGACGAGCCTACGGGTACACCTATAGAATGACCGCCAAATGTACAGCCTTCAAGCCGAGTGAACGGCCCTTGTTCAACGATCACGTGCCCTACCCCTCACGCTGCAATTTGTTTCGACTTTCGGTTGACACCACTTCAACTTGCCCTCCTAGTACCTGCCTGCTGATATCCATGGCGCCAACATCGACACCCATCATGCCCCGTCCAACATCATTCACGCCCAACCAGCCCTTATCCTCTGTTTCAGGGTCCATCTCATCCACCTCCTCAATGGCATCGGCTTCATCAGCAGCCACAGTAGACTCAACCACGGCAAACGTCGGTGGTACCAGTCGCAACCCGATCAAGAAGTTCCAAGCCGCGCTGAGCAGCCACTGAGCATCAACATCCCCAAACCGCGCCCAATCAGCACCAGCCTTGCGCCCTCTGCATCACCCTCTCGATCAGCCAGCAACTTGCCAATAGGCCAAAAACGCCCGGGACTCCTGGGCGCAGAAGTCCCATGCCCGGTCTGGGGGGCGAGACGGACGTGAGCCGGATAGACCCTGAAGAGGTCCTCGTGGATGCGGCTACTGTCGAGCCTGGCGACGGGGACGTGTCTGTCGACAACATCGACGAGGCCTTGCTCCGCAGCGGCAGCAGCAGCAACGTCGGGGACCAGGACACCAGGACCAAGTTCTCATCGATATGGTGCGTCCCATCCTCTCATCTGTCCTCCTCGTACTAGTACTGAACCCACCTCTAGAACCTGACCAACACACTCAACCTGCGCATGGATATCTCCAAACCACCAAACTGTCCACCTCGCTCCCGGCTCTGCCACCCCTGGCAAGGTCCCCGCTCCGTACAACTTCGACAACATCCTCACAGGCACGCCCAACAAGCCCATCTACGCCGCCGTCGCGCGGGGGCACGTGCGCGCCGCCATGGAGGGTTACAACGGGCTCATCTTCGCGTACTGGCAGATTGCCCTGGATAAGACGTTCACCCTCAATTCCACCCCGACGAGCCGGGCATCGTCCCGCTGGCGATGTGCGATGTCTTCGCGTACATCCGCGCGACGCCGGATCGGGAGTACCTTTTGCAGTGCAGCTACCTCAAGATATACAACGAGGCGATCCACGACCTGCTCGGCGCGGGCTAAGGGGTGAGGGAATAAGTGGACGACGAGCACGGACGTTCCGCATGGTCGTGGAGTCGCGCAAGCGCTGGTTGGCGGCCGCGTATGAGCTTGCGGCATCGCCACTTCCCGAGCGCGCTACCACCCAGAGTGTGAATGGCACCGAGCTTGAACGGCCGGTCGACCCCGGGCGGCAGTAGGGATATAGGCGATCCGCGGTTGCAGGCGAGGGAGGGGCGGAGTGTGCAAGCGAACACGCTGAGTCTGGTGGGCGGAAGGTCAACTTTCATCTGGCCGGAGGTGAACCAGATATTGATTCTGGAGACTACCCTGGAGACACGGCCGTCAACGTTGCTCGGGGCATTATCATCTTATGCTGGCGCAGCGCATACGGAAGCAGACAATAAAGCCAAGGCCATCGCGGGCCAAGCGAGGGCGCTTCAACTTCTAGACACTACCCCGCTGCGCCTGCGCACGCGCCACCGGAGCTGGAAGAGGAGTTCACCGCCTTGGCAGGGTGGGCGATAGAACTGGCACGGGAGTTAGAGCGGGAGTAGGAGAAGCGCCGACGAAGGTGGAGGAAGAACGGCCTCGGGCTTGCGCTCTCGCCGCCGTCGCTGACACGGCTGCCCGTACCGTCGTAGCTTGCGCCGCGCGCGAAGAGCCCGGGGAGGGGAACGAAAGCGGCGATGAAGATGGCGAGGTGGCGGACATGCTCGACGATTCGCCTGCGAAGATGGCCATCGAGATGAATACGAGAATGCAGGTCGGGCCCAGCTTGTTGCAGAACGAGTGGGGCGTCGTGGAGGAGGACGGGAAGGCGGACATGAACTTTGAGTACTATGCGCCCACGCCACATGGGCTGTCGAAGTTCAGCAAGAGGCCCGGGATGGGGAGCAGTGGGCTGGGATGGGGGAGACGCAGAGCGTGCCGACTACGAATCTTGTGCGCATCAGTGTTGGTATGGAGCAACAGGACGGCTTGCTTCAATGGATAGTCTTTGCTCCTGATTTGTATTATAATCACAATTATGAAACTTGTATCGATGCACTTGTGTAGGGTAGAGAATCGGGGGCGTCCTACCCGTCTGCGGTTCACGCGTCGCATCGTCACACAAGACGTCCAATGACGCTCCTCCGGATTCACTCTGGAGACTCTTCCACCTGAAGTCCATCGACTTTCTGGGCTACACTGTAGGCTCGCTAGCAAAAGAGCGGCGACCATACGAGGTTAGGAAAGTACAGGGCGTGATTGTATTCCAGATAGTCCATTCTCGCATCTACTAATAGGAGAGCATGACGAACTGAATGAAAGGAAATATTAGAGAAGACGACAAGGAATGAAATGTCATTGCGAAGGGGAATTAGGTCTCGTAAATGCGTAATGAGCGCGCTTTTGTGACAATGCGAGTCCGGCTTAAAGGACATTTCCTGGAAGAGGCCATGACAAGGTCCGAGCAGCCGCGACGCCCTGCCGACTGCAATCTCGAAAATCAGCATGCGTCTCATGGACTGGAAGGAAAATATATTACGCACCCGGGTCGCAACCAACGATGGTAATGTTGGCATCTTCGTCTTTCCAGATGACGCAGAGGCCCGTGCGCTCCAAATCTGCAGCCATGTGAGCGTCTGGCGATGAGGATACAGCTCGACTTAGGGCTCATCCGCGTTCATGTAATGACCACCAGAGTCTGAGAACTTGGGCTCGGGCTCGGGCTCCATCTCGGGCCCTCGTATTGCGCGCGCTCGCTCGCCCCTCATCTGCAGCTCGATGGCTTCCCCTCTCTTCTCCCTTCTCCCCCCAGCTTCGACCAGTGTGATGACCTTCTCCACCAAACCACTCCTTTCTAATATCAGACGCGCGTTGAAGTGGTTCTGGAATAGGATCGCTTTCAGTGTACCGACAGGGAGCACTTTGATGCCTTCGGGGTGCAGGTTAAGAAGGGATGCAGATATAGGCGTGGGGGCTGGAGTTGCTGCAGGGGAGGAAGCGGTCCGAGGAGCAGGAGCAGGAGCAGGAGCAGGAGCAGGAGCAGGAGCAGGAGCAGGTCGGGGACCGCAGCTGGCGGCCCGGGGTATTCGAAACCCGCATCCGCCTACACGTCCGATTGATCATGGTTGCACCTGCGAGCGTATCGTCGAAGTTGCAGGGCGCGAGAGGGTTGCCGGGGTGGATCAGCCGGGTGGCGATGTGGATGGTTTGATGGCTTGGAGAGTTCCGCGCGCAGGACATCGCAGGATGAGTCTGTTGGTCGGATTCTGGGGTTGAGTTCAGTACTAGCACGAGTAGACAATGAGATATGACGCACTGCATAGGGTTCCTGGCGCTGCTGCTGCTGCTGCTGCTGCTGATGTACCGGGGCAGGGCAGGGTGTCTTGCAGTTGTCGACAGACAGATCTCAATCGCCAGGATGGATCACAGATGTGTCCACAAGGAACTGTTCAGGGTCTACCTGGCTCCCGTAGACGACGTGGACGTAGGATCATCATCGCACGCAGACGTGACGTGTCGTGACGCTGCGTTCGATTGTGCTGGAGGCGACAGATCTCCGGCAGGGGTAGGGCTACTGCTGGTATCAGATGAACTGAGCAAAGTGAGGACCGGTGGATTGTCTGGAACAAGGGAATGTTTCCTGAAGCAGGTGTCCTTGAGTGACGTCGTTTGAATGGACGACAATTCTTAGGCCACACGCTGACGAGGCAATCCGGGACAATGAGAGCGCAATTGGCATCGTGGGCGTGATGACGGTGTCAATAAGTTATGCAAGTCCGTCTTGCCGGCGCCAGGCTTGGCCATGATATTCATTTTGTGTACATTTCACGCTGCTCGAGCTCGCTCTTGAAACATGCCTTTAGACCTCCACCTCCTAAGACGACATATTCTCCGGAACTATCTATCATACAATTTGTACAAAATGGTGTTATCTCTGCGCAACATCAAACTCATAATTTCGGGCTCTGCAGCCTTCTCCAGCGCCAGTGTCCGTCCATATCTACCCCAGGTTTGCGTTCAATCGAAAGGAGCGCTAAGCTTGAGGAAATACTTCGTCGAAATACTTCGTCGAAATCTGTTGTGTACCCGGTTCAAATGTCGACGTTATAAAGCTCCTCGCTCTCGCAGCAGTCTCGCGATCTCGAAGTGACCATTGTCAGATGCTGCCTGCAGCGCCGTGCCATTATCAGCTCCCTCGGCGTTTACATTGGCTCCCTTCTCCAGCAGCAGCTTGGCGAGCTCGAGATGACCTCCCGCAGATGCTGCCTGCAGTGCCGTCTCATAATACTGTCCGTCGAAGTTGACGTCAGCTCCCCTCTCAAGCAGCAGCTTGGCGAGCTCGAGCTGACCGTGCTCAGATGCTGCGTACAGTGCCGTGCTATCGTCGCCTCTCTCGACATCAACATTGGCTCCCTTCTCCAGCAGCAGCTTGGCGATCTCGAGGTGGCCTTCCGCCGATGCTGAACACAGCGCCGTGTCATAATAGCCTGCATCGGCGTTGAACTTGGCACCCTTCTCCAGCAGCAGCTTGGTGATGTCGAGGCGACCTTCCGCGGATGATTCCTGCAGTGCTGTGCCTATATCGGCGCCATTCTCCAGCAGCAGGGTGGCGAGCTCGAGGTGGTCACACTCGATTGCTATCTGCAGCGCCGTGCCATATATCCTTCCTTCGACCTCAATATCGGCGCCCTTCTCTAGCAGCAGCTTGGCGAGCTCGAGGTGGCCACCCTCGATTGCTATCTGCAGCGCAGTGCCATGATGCCTTCCCTCGGCGTTGATATCGGCGCCCTTCTCTAGCAGCAGCTTGGCGAACTCGAGGTGGCCACCCTCGATTGCTTTCTGCAGCGCAGTGCCATCATCCCCTCCCTCGATGTTGATATCGGCGCCCTTCTCTAGCAGCAGCTTGGCAAGCTCGAGGTGGCCACCCTCAATCGCTATCTGCAGCGCAGTGCCATGATGCCTTCCCTCGGCGTTGATATTGGCGCCCTTTGCTAGCAGCAGCTGGGCGAGCTCGAGGTGGCTACCCTTGATTGCTATCTGTAGCATAGTGCCATGATGCCTTCCCTCGGCGTTGATATCGGCGTCTTTCTCTAGCAGCAGCTGGGCGAGCTCGAGGTGGCCACTCCGGGTTGCTATCTGTAGCGCAGTGCCATAATACCCTCCCTGGGCGTTGATATCGGCGCCCTTCTCTAGCAGCAGCTGGGCAAGCTCGAGGTGGCCACTCCGGATTGCTATCTGCAGCGCAGTGCCATGATACCCTCCCTCGGCATTGATATCGGCACCCTTCTCGAGCAGCAGCTTGACGAGCTCGAGATAGCCACCCTCGATTGCTATCTGCAGCGCAGTGCCATTATCCCCTCTCTCGGCGTTGATATCGGCGCCCTTCTCTAGCAGCAGCTTGGCGAGCTCGAGGTGGCCATTTCTGATTGCTATCTGCAGCGCCGCATCACATATCTCTCCCACGACATTGGGATCGGCTCCCTTCTCCAGCAGCAGTGTAGCGATCTCACAGTGGCCATTCCTGATTGCTACTAGCAGAGGTGTGCTCCACACTCCCCCTATTGCATTGATATCCGTGCCGTTGTTGAGTAAATGCTGCACAACTTGTGTCGAGCCGGTGAAGCAAGCATAGTAAAGAGGGGATGCAATGGTATCTAACGTCAATCCGTCAACCCGGAATGCGTTAGCATCTTCCGGATCGTACAGTACAACCCAGCAGATCATCGCGTTGGTCGGGGGCAGTGCGAACAATTTCAGCAGCAGGTTCAGAAGACGGGAGTCATTTATCGCATCTGCACTGGCAGAATGAAAATGAGACACCCAATAGGCTCTTGCGTAGCCGCTTAGCGGGAACAAGGAGTTGATGTGACGTCTAGAGCCCCAGATGTCCTCGGACCAAGAAATTATGCTCGGTTGGTCGAAATATAGGAGATGGGTCAGGCAGGTTTGGGCGATCACAGAGTGTGAAAGCTGGGCGCCAGTCCTGCCTAGCGAGGGCTGGATGCGTTTAACGAGATACTCCTTAACGGAGAAATGCGCTAGCTTTATAATTCCTGCCCATTTGTTAGCGGGTAATAGACAGTTAATTGGCACGAATTCGCACCCTCGACTTCAGTAACGAACCCATAACAGAAGTTCAATACTTCTTCAGGCTCCCCGTAGCGCATGTCGGGATCATATGCAGAGCCGTCGGCCCTGTTCAGGTCCACAGCCGCAACCTCCGCGAGTTCTTGCACTGTCATCTCGCGTTGCGAGAATGCTAGCCATTGCAACAATTTCTGTAGGACATCCGGGTCTTCGCTTCGTTCGAAGATGCGCGCATATGTCTCATCTAGATCTTTAGGTAAAGACTCCAACTGCTCGTACAGAAGCTTTTTGCTGGAGCATTTGCTGACGTCGCGCAGCTGCAACGCCACCCATCGAAACCTTCAATAATGTGATGTTACAAGAGAATGAATATGATTGATTGATATTCTGCTCACATTCCACCGGAACGGGGCAAAATAGCAGTTTCGATTCTCGGCCTTTCGCGAATCTTCCACTTGGCCATTTTGCCTAGTTCTGCATCAAAGAAGGCGCTGATGTCGCTGCCCGTAGACGCATCTGTGATCGAGATTTTTCGCAGCCTAGAGCCCGAGAGAGATACGAGTCCCTGCATGATTTGCTGCTCGGGACGGCTCGTGGCCATCAGGTGAAGATTGGCTGAGGCCTTCGACGTCACAGACTCTACCCAATTTAGAAGTTCAGTCTTTTCGACGCACTCGTCTAACGAGTCAATGACGATGTATACGTCCTCGAAGCACTCTAAAATTTCGAGGAGAGTTTCTTCAAGTGCGATTAGAGACGGTTCACGGTGCCCATTGTCGCAGGCGCGGTACATGGATACCAACGCGGAAGGTATGTCGTCACCGCATCTGTCAGAAAGCTGCGTGATGAGCGAGCGGATGAACTTTTCGTGGGTGAAGAGCTGTAGTTTTTCATTTCTCGCGTCAAAGAAAAAGTATGCGTAGCCTCGGAGCAAGGGTTTTAAATTGCAGAAGTCGATGACATCTGCGATGGCCGTCGAGCTAGAGCGAGTATTCAATATTTTCCGACAGTTGTGGAGAGAAAACGATACGCACGATAAAACGGTCTTCCCGCTTCCCGCTATGAGATATTACTATGAGAAAAAATGATGACTGTCACCACGACAAGACGTACGACTGCCATAGAGCCAGAGCACCGAGCCCGGCTGTTCCTTCCACCGCAAGAATTCTAATCCGTGAAGAAACCACGACCCCGTCCCCGCCAGGTGCACCTTCTGTGCTGCGTTGTAATTCGATGAAGTATCCGAGTCTGCCGCATATATCCATTTCTCCACTTCCCTCTCTGAAGCCCGAACGCATCAATGCTGAGTCCAACACGCAAACAGGGGCGAAAAGCTCACTATCCAGGACTTTCTGGATTCCTTTGACTCTTTTACTCGTGTCTTGCAACAAATGACGATCTATTTCATCTGTCGACGCTGTTTGGTGCACTGTAATGTCGCCATTGATGATGTGACCGGCGGCGTTCTGGACAGTTGCGTTTCCCGATGTGCCGCTCGTGCTAAATGATGGCTTTCGGGACCTCCTAAGGCAAAATGCGACGCACGCATTTGACAATCACGTACCTCGGTAAGATTCCCCGTTTGCCTGCCATCGCCTCTCTCCAGCCTTGGGATCTTGCTCTGAAGCATGGCCTCATCAGAGCTCATTGTACGAGGTCTCTTCTCGCCGGTGGACATTTCGGTCTTGTATGAATCTGAAGATCGCGATGGTAGGTTACTGGCAACAGAATGAGACAAAGAGGGAAGTTTACAGCCAGAGGCCCCTCAGGGAAACGACGTGTTGCCTCGCGGCGTGCTCACGGTGATGCAAGTGGTTACCCGGCGATTGGCAGCTGGATGCTCGCTCGTCGCTGCGAAAGTGAATTAGCAAAGATTAGCAAAGTGAAAAGGAAAACAGCTGAAAACACAGCTGAAAGCAGCGGCCCGAAAGCTACTCCGGTCCTGTTCAACGATCACGTGGGCCCTACCAACCCTAACCTAACTACTGCACGTTTCAACTTTCAGTTTCAATTCGTCTCGACTTTCGGGCGAACCACTTCAACTTGTCCTCCTCGTACCAACGGAAACCCGATCGGCGAGTCCCGCTCGCATCGACTGCTTAGCGCCCCCAAACCGCGCCCCATCAGCACCAGCCTTGCGCCCCCTGCATCACCGTCTCGATCAGCAAGCAACTTGCCAATAGACCAAAGACGCCCGAGACTCCTGGGCGCAGAAGTCCCATGCGGTCTAGCGAGCGAGGTGGACGTGAGCCGGATAGGCCCTGAAGAGCTCCTCATGGACGCGGCCACTGTCGAGCCTGGCGACGGGGACGTATCTGTCGACAACATCGACGAGGCCTTGCTCCGCGGCAGCAGCAGCAGCAACGCCAGGGACCAGGACAAAGTTCTCGTATCTATACGGTACGTCCCATCCTCTGATATATCCTCCTCGCACTAGTATTGGACCCACCCCCAGAATCTGACCAACAGACTCGGCCTGCGCATGGACCTCCCCAAACCACCAAACCATCCACCTCGCCCCTAGACCACCCCCAGCTTGGCTCCCGCGCCGTACAGCTTCGGTACAGGCAGATCGCCTCGGGCGAGACGTTCACTCTCAGCGGCGATCCCGACGAGCCGGGCATCATCCCGCGCGCCGACGCCGGACCGGGAGTGCCTCCTGCACTGCAGCTACCTGGAGATATACAACGAGGCGGCCCACGACCTTCTCGGCACGTGCGCGGGCGGGCCGCAGGTGCAGATCCCGGGAATGGCGCGCTCGCGTCGCTGAGGGATGAGGTGGTCACGCGCCTCGCGGGGGTGCGCGCGATGCCTACACGAGAGGAGGGGAACAGGCGAAGGACGAACACGAACTGGAATAAGCGCAGCTCACGGAGTCACATTGTGTTCCGCATGGCCATGGAGTCGCGCGAGCGCGGGTTGGAAGCGCGTATGAGCGCGGCATCGCCACTTCCCGAGCGTGCCATCATCCCGAGTATGAATGAGCGCTCGATGACGCCGAACTTGCACGGCCAGTCGACCCCGGGTCTGGGCGGAAGCAGGCGAGCGACGGGCGGAGGGAGCTGAGTCTGATAGATCTTGCTGGTTCGGAGCGTGTGACATCGGACATGGACCGGACACGGGAGGGCAAGTACATCAACACGAGTCTGCTCACGCTGGGTAGCATCATCGGGACACAGGGCAAGACGTACGTCCACTCGTTCATATTTACGTTCAATTGGGTAGACAATGCTAACATGGGTGATGCGATGTGATACAGCGACCACGTCCCCTTCCGCAACTCCGAGCTCATGTAGTTGCTCCAGCCCTCCCTCTCAGGCAACACGCGCATTAGCGTCATCGCATCGCTCAACCCCTCCCCCTCCGCGATCACCGAGTCGACCTCCACGCTCCTCTTCACGTGGCGTATCAAGCGGACCGCACCGAAAGCGGAGAAGAAAGAGGTCATCGACACAGACGCGCTCCTCGAAGGAAACGCTCGTGGAGGAGAACGAGAGCGGCGATGAAGATGGCGAGGTGGCAGTCATGCTGGACCACTCGCCTGTGGAGATGGCCATCGAGATGAACATGAGAATGCAGGTCGGGTCCAGCTTGTTACAGAACGAGTGGAGCGTCGTGGAGGAGTACGGGGAGGCGGATATGAGCTTTGAGCACCAGGCGCCCACGCCGCATGGGCTGTCGAAGCTCAGCGAGAGGCTCGGGATGGGGAGCAGTAATCTGGACTAGGGGGAAACGTACAGCGTCCAACCGCAAATCTTGTGCGCATTAGTATAGATATAACGGAACAGGACAACTTACTTCAACGAGTAACATTTCTCCGGATTCACTCTGGAGACTCTTCCACCTGAAGTCCATCGACTTTCTGGGCTGCACTGTAGGCTCGCTAACAAAAGAGTGGCGACCATACGAGGTTAGGAAAGTACTGGGCGTGATTATATTCCAAATAGTCCATTCTTGCATCTACTAGCAGGAGAGCATAACGAACTCAATGAAAGGAAATATTAGAGAAGACGACAAGGAATTAAATGACATTTCGAAGGGGGATTGGATCTCGTAAATGCGTAATGAGTGCGCTTTTGTGACAATGCGAGTCCGGCATAAAGGTCATTTCCTGGAAGAGGCCATGACAAGGTCCGAGCAGCCGGGACGCCCTGCAAGCCGACTGCAATCTCGAAAATCAGCATGCGTCTCATGGCCTGGAAGGAAAAGCTATTACGCACCCCGGGCCGCAACCAACGATGGCAATGTTCGCATTTTCGTCTCGACAGACGACGCAGAGGCCCGTGCGCTCCAAATCTGCAGCCATGTGAGCGTTTGGCGATGAGGATACAGCTCGGTTTCTCCTCGGGCTCATCCGCGTTTATGCGATGACCACCAGAGTCCAAGAACTCGAGCTCGGGCTCAGGCTCCATCCCCTACTCCTCGGATTGCGCGCTTGCATCCGTGGGGGCTGGAGATGCTGCAGGGGCGGAAGCGGTCCGAGGAGTAGAAACGGGAGCAGAAGGAAGTCGGGGAGCGCAGCTGGCGGGCCGCGGTATTCGAAACTCGCATCCGCCTACACGTCCGACGTCACAAGTTCCGAGCCAGCCAAAGCGTCACCAAGCGTGCTCATTTGGACACTCCACTGGATCATGGTTGCACCTGCGAGCGTATCATCGAAGTTGCAGGGCGAGGCAGGGTTGCCGGGGTGGATCAGCCGGGGGGCGATGTGGATGGTTTGATGGCTGGGAAAGTTTTGGATGCTGGGGTTGAGTTCAATACTAGCACGAGTAGACGATGAGATATGACGCACTGCATAGGGTTCCTGGCGCTGCTGCTGCTGCTGATGTGCCGGGGCAGGGCAGGACGTCTGCCACGTTGTCGACAGGCAGATCTCAATCGCCAGGATGGACCACGTATATGTCCCCCAAGGAGCGCTTCAGGATCTACCTAGCTCCCGTCGACGACGTGGACGTAGGAGCATCATCGCGCGGTGTATGAGAAAATGTAGACGTGGCGGGTCGTGATGCTGCGTTCAATTGTGCTGGATGCGACAGATCTCCGGCAGGGGTAGGGTACTACCGAGATCAGAGGAACTGAGGAAGGTGAGGACCGGGGGATTGTCTGGAACAAGGGAATGTTTCCTGAAAGACAGATATGTTTTCCCCGCGCGTGTCCTCACGTGGGTAGACAGCAGAGCAGGTGTCCTTGAGTACCGTCGTTTGAATGGACGATATTTTTGGACGCAGGCAGTCGATATACACCGGGGACCACTGCATATGCGGAGATGGACCGAAGCTTAGGGGCACATCGACTCGCGACGATGACATGTGACACATGTGACGGTGAAGCTCAGGCGTCAATAATCATGTCCATCTTGCCCTCGATCGAACCGCAATGTTCATGATATATGCATTTCGCGCTGCTTCGTCTTGAAACATGCATCCAGGCCTCCGTGCCTCCTAAGGCGTCATATTCTCCGGAACTATGTATCATCAAATTTGCACAAAATGGTGGTATCTCTGCGCAACATCAAACCCAATATTTCGAGCTCTGCAGCCTTCTCCAGCGCCAGTGTTCGTCCCTATCTGCCCCTAGGTTTGCATTCAATCGAAAGGAGCTCTAATATTAAGGAAATACTTTACTTCGTCGAAATATGTTGTGTACCCGGTGCAAATGTCGGCGTTATACAGCCCCTCGTTCCCGCAGCAGTGTCGCGAGTTCGAGCTGGCCTGCCCAAGATGCTAGTTGCAGTGTCGTGCCGTATCTCCCTCCCGTGACGTTGACATGGGCACCCTTCTCTAGCACCAGCTCGGCAAGCTCGAGGTGACCTCCCGCAGAAGCTGCCCGCAGCGCCGTGCCATATTGTCCTCCCACAATGTTAACATGGGCACCATGATCTAACAGCAGCTTGGCAAGCTCGAGGTGGCCTTCTGCGCATGCCCCCTGCAGCGCCGTGCCATAATTCCATCCCTCGACGTCAATATCGGCGCCCATCTCTATCATCAGCTTGGCGAACTTGCTATCCCCGTACGCCGATGCTGCCTGCAGTATCGTGTCACCATCCGATCCTTGGGCGTTGACATGGGCGCCCTTCTCCAGTAGCAGCTTGGCGAGCTCGAGATGGTCTCCGCAATATGCTAGCTCCAGCGCCGTCTCGCCTTCCCCTCCCTCGATGTTCGCATCAGCGCCCTTTTCTAGCAGCAGCTTGGTGAGCTCGAGGTGGCCTCCCTCAGATGCTGCCCGCAGTGCCGTGTCATAATAGCCTGCATCGGCGTTGAACCTGGCTCCCTTCTCCAGCAGCAGCTTGGTGATTTCGAGGCGACCTTCCGCGGATGATTCCTGCAGCGCCGTGTTTATATCGGCGCCATTCTCTAGCAGCAGGGTGGCGATCTCGAGATGGTCACACTCGATTGCTGCCTGCAGCGCCGTGCCATGTTCCCCTCCATCGACATCAATATTGGCGCCCATCTCTATCATCAGCTTGGCGAACTTGATATCCCCGTACGCCGATGCTGCCTGCAGTATCGTCTCACCATCCGAATCTTTGGTGTCGACATGGGCGCCCTTCTCTAGTAGCAGCTTGGTGAGCTCGAGGCTGTCTCTGTGATATGCTAGCTCCAGTGCCGTCTCGCGTTTCCCTCCCTCGATGTTGGCATCAGCGCCCATCTCTAGCAGCAGCTTGGGGAGCTCGAGGTGGCCACGCTTGATTGCTATCTGCAGCGCCGTTCCATTTGCGCTTCCCTCGGCATTGATATTGGCGCCCTTCTCTAGCAGCAGCTTGGCGAGCTTGAGGTGGCCACCCTGGATTGCTATCTGCAGCGCCGTTCCATCCCGCCCTCCCTCGGCGTTGATATCGGCGCCCTTCTCTAGCAGCAGCTTGGCGAGCTCGAGGTGGCCACGCTGGATTGCTATCTGCAGCGCCGTTCCATTTGCCCTTCCCTCGGCGTTGATATCGGCGCCCTTCTCTAGCAGCAGCTTGGCGAGCTCGAGGTGGCCACCCTGGATTGCTGTCTGCAGCGCCGTTCCATGTCGCCCTCCCTCGGCGTTGATATCGGCGCCCTTCTCTAGCAGCAGCTTGGCGAGCTCCAGGTGGCCATCCCCGATTGCTATCTGCAGCGCAGTGCCATAAACACCTCCCTCGGCGTTGATATTGGCACCCTTCTCTAGCAGCAGCAGAGCGAGCTCGAGGTGGCCACCCTTGATTGCTATCTGCAGCGCCGTTCCATTTTCACTTCCCTCGGCGTTGATATAGGCGCCCTTCTCTAGCAGCAGCTTGGTGATCTCGAGGTGGCCACGCTCGATTGCTCCTAGCAGCGGTGTGCCGCTCACTCCGCCCACTGCATTGATATCTGTGCCGTTGTTAAGTAAATGCTGCACCACTTGTGTCAAGCCAACCAAGCAAGCATAGTAAACAGGGGATGCAATGGTACCTAACGTCACTCTGCTGTGGATGCGAGCATATTCCGGATCACACAGTACAACCCAGCAGATCATCGTGTTGGTCCGGGGCAGTGCGAACAAATTCAACAGCAGGTTCAGAAGACGGGAGTCATTTATCGCATCTGCACTGGCAGAATGAAAATGGGACAGCCAATGGTCTGCCGCATATGTGCTTAGCGGGAACAAGGAGTTGATGCGACGCCGAGAGTCCCAGAAGTCCTCGGACCAAGAAATTATGCTCGGCTGGTCGAAATATAGGAGAAGTGTCAGGCAGGTTTGGGCGATCACAGAGTGTGAAAGCTGGGCACCGGTTCTGCCTGGCGCGGACTGGATGCGTTTAACGAGATACTCCTTGACCGAGAAATGCGCTAGCTTGATAATTCCTGCCCATTTATTAGCGGGTAATAGACAATCAACTGGCATAGCTTCGCACCCTCGACTTCAGTAACGAACCCATAGCAGAAGTTCAATACCTCTCCAGGATCCCCGTAGCGCATGTCGGGATTATATTCAGGGCCTTCGGCCCTGGTCAGGTCCACCGCCGCAACCTCCGCGAGTTCTTGCACTGTCATCTCGCGTTGCGAGAACGCTAGCCATTGCAGAAATTTCTGTAGGACGTCCGGGTGTTCGCTTCGTTCGAAAATGCGCGCATATGTCTCATCTAGATCTTTGGGTAAAGACTCCAACTGCTCGTACAGAAGCTTTTTGCTGGAGCATTTGCTGACGTCGCACAGCTGCAACGCAACCCATCGAAACCTTCAATAATTTGATGTTACAAGAGAATGAATATAATTGAATAATATTCCGCTCACATTCCACCGGAACGGGGCAAAATAGCAGCTTCGATCCTCGGCCTTTCGAGAATCTTCCACTTGACCATCTTGCCTAGTTCTGCATCAAAGACGGCACTGATGTCGCTGCCCGTAGACGAATCTGTGATCGAGATTTTTTGAAGCCTAGAGCCCGAGAGAGACCCGAGTCCCTGCATGATTTGCTGCTCGGGACGGCTCGTGGCCATCATGTGAAGATTGCCTGAGGCCTTCGACGTCACAGACTTTATCCAATTTAGAAGTTCGGTCTTTTCGGCGCACTCGTCCAACGAGTCAATGACGATGTATACGTCCTCGAAGCACTCTAGAATTTCGAGGAGAGTTTTCTCAAGTGCGATGAGAGACGGTTCGCGGTGCCCATTGTCGCAGGCGCGGTGCATGGAGACCAACGCGGAAGGTATATCATCACCGCATCTGTCAGAAAGCTGTGTGATGAGCGAGCGGATGAACTTTTCGTGGGTGAAGAGCTGTAGTTTGTCATTTCTCGCATCGAAGAAAAAGTATGCGTAGCCTCTAAACAAGGGTTTTAAACCGCAGAAGTCGATGACATCTGAGATGGCAGTCGAGCTAGAGTGATTATTCAATATTTTCCGGCATTTGTGGAGAGAAAATGATACACACGATAAAACTGTCTTCCCGCTTCCCGCTGTGAGATATGACTATGAGAAACAAGGATTACTTTCACCATGACTCGGCCAAGACACGTACGACTGCCATAGAGCCAGAGCACCGAGCCCGGCTGTTCCTTCCACCGCATGAAGTCTGGTCCGTGAACAAACCATGACCCCGTCCCCGCCAGATGCACCTTCTGTGCTGCGTTGTAATTCGATGAGGTATCCGCGTCTGCCACATGTATCCATTTCTCAATTTCCCTTTCTGCAGGCCAAATCATCAATGCCAAGTCTGACGCGCAAACAGGCGCGAAAAGCTCACTATCAAGGACTCTCTCGATTCCTTTTACTCTTTTGCTCGTGTCTTGCAACAAATGTCGATCTATTGCATCTATCGGCGCCGTTTGGTGCACTGTCATATTGCCCTTGACGTTGATGTCTCTGCCGGCGTTCTGGACAATTCCCGAATTGCCGTTTGTGCCAAACGATAACTTTCGGGGCCTCCTAAGACAGAATCTGACACATGTACTCGATAGTTGCGTACCTCGGCACGGTTCCTATCTTGGTCGTCATCGCCACTCTCCAGCCTTGCTGTCTTACTCTGAGGCATGGCCTGATCCGAGCTCAGTGTACGAGGTCTCTTCTCGCCGGTGGACATTTCGGTCTTTTATGATTCTGAAGATCGCGAAGATAGCTTAGTGGTAAGAGAAATAGAAACAGAAAAAGATGGAAGTTTACAGCCAGAGGCCCCTCAAGGAGACGTGTTGCCTCGCGGCGTGCTGTCACGGCAATATCGGACATGAATGGGAATCATGAGCGCGCAGGGTTTCGCAGCTGGTTTTCCCTTAACACATACCCGGAACTAATCGATCCGTGTCGCGGACAGCATCAGATGCAGTGCCCATGGTCAGATTTGGGCGGACAGACGTAACACGCCATACAAGCCAGCATAGAGTGTAGTTTGCACGCTCAAGATATTCCGTGCCATTTGAACTTGAGCCAGCACATCGTAATTGCCTAGAGGAAATCAGCAGCACATACATCAGCGCTAGGCGTCTACGGGCCCGCAGACCCTAAAATCAAACTGCATGCTTACCTGCAGGCTGCTTCTCGGTCGGCGCTTCTCGTTTGCAGCGGTGCTGCGTGAGCTTACATAATCCTGAGCTGCTGTATCAAATCTCGAGCGGCATCGGAACTTCTGATGAAATGAGTTATCATTTCAAGTTCTTGGGAGCAACATAGAAGAAACGTGATGCAAGTGGGTAGTGATTGGCTGCTGGATGCTCGCTCGTCGCTGTGAAAGTGAATCTATAGCAAATTGAAATGGAAAAAAGCTGAAAACAGCGGCCCGGACGCCACAGACGCCAAAGACTCCGGTGACTCACAAGTTTGAACGTTCAACGATCACGTGGGCCATCTGTCGCGCGTTTCAATTTGCTTCGCATTTTGGTTGAGCATCTTACTGTACGCTGCCGACCGTAGGTTTAAACTCTGCACCCTCCCCAGATACGAGAACTGAATTGAATAATGCATCTGCGCACAATGCAGAGTTTAAATCTTGCAATTGTGTCTGTTGCTAGGACAGACAATGAAGAAAATTTTGAATCTTTTGTTCCATTTGTACCCCCTACAGACACGGTATACTACATTAGATCTTTTACGGTATCCTTTCAACATCTGTGCTATGCACAGATTTACCTGTGCACCTGGTGTTACCTGCAGGCTGCTTCTCGGTCGGCGCTTCTTGTTTGCAGCCAGGTGCTGCCAGTGCGTGAACTTACATAATCCTGAGCTGCTGCGTATCCAAATCTCGAGCGGCATCGAAACTTATGAAGAAATGCGTTATCATTTCAAGTGCTTGCGAGCAACGCAAATTTAAAGGAAACGTGATGCAAGTGGGTAACCGGCGATTGGCTGCTGGATGCTCGCTCGTCGCTGTGAAAGTGCATGAGCAAAGTGAAAAGGAAAAGGAAAACGGCTGAAAACAGCGGCCTAGGCCCTAGACTCCAAAGACTCCGGCGAGTGCCTGACACCTGTTGAACGTTGAACGTTGAACGATCACGTGGGCCTTATCCCGCACGTTTCAATTTGCTTCGCATTTTGGTTGAGCATCTTATCCTCCTTGTACGTACCATGGCGCCAACATCGACGCCCATCAAGCCCCGTCCAACACCATTCACGCCAAGCGGCCCTTATCATCTGTCTCAGGCTCTATCTCATCCACCCCATCGATAGCATCATCTTCATCAGCAGCCACAGCAAACTCAACCACGGGCAACGTCGGTGGTACCAGTGGCAACCCGATCAAGAAGTTCAAAGCCGCGCTGAGCAGCTGCTGAGCATCAACAGCCCCAGACCGCGCCCTATCAACACCAGCCTTGTGCCCCCTGCATCCCCCTCTCGATCAACAAGCAGATTCGATGCATCTAGGCCAAGGACACCCGGAACTCCTGGGCGCAAAAGTCCCATGCCCGATCTGGGGAGCGAGACGGACGTGAGCCGGATAGACCCTAGAGGTCCTCGTGGACGCGGCTACTGTCGAGCCTGACGACGGCGACGTATCTGTCGACAACATCGAAGAGGCCTTGCTCCGCGGCAGCAGCAGCAGCAGCAACGTCGGGGACCAGGACCAAGTTCTCATCGATACGGTGCGTCCCATCCTCTCGTCTGTCCTCCTCGTACTAGCACTGAACCCACCCCCAGAATCCGACCAACAGATTCGGCCTGCGCATAGACCTCCCAAAACCACCAAACCATCCACCTCTCCCCCAGCTGAACCACCCCCGGCTCGGCTCCCGCGCCGTACAACTTCGACAAGATCCCCACAGGCACGCCCAAGGTGCCCATTTCCTCCGTCATGGAGAGCTACAACGCGCTCATCTTGGGTGCGGACAGACCGTGTCGGGCAAGACGTTCACCCTCAGCGGCGACCCCGACGAGCCGGGCGTTATCCCGCGCGTGATGCGCGACGTCTTCGCATACATCCGCGCGACGTCGGACCGGGAGTACACCCTGCGGTGCGGCTACCTCGAGATACACAACAAGGCGATCCACGACCTGCTCGCCGCGGGCTAAGGGGGGAAGGGAATAGGCGGATGGCGAGCACGGACTAGAACGAGCGTAGCCCGCGGAGTCGCAGTGTGTTCCTCGTGGTCGTAGAGTCGCATGAGCGTGGGTTGGCGGGCGCGTATGAGGGTGCAGCATCGCCACTTCCCGGGCGCCCTGCTACCCCCGAGTATGAATGGGTGCTCGACGACGCCGAGCTTCAACGGCCGGTCGACCCCGGGCGGCAGTAGGGATATAGGCGATCCGCGGTTGCAGGCGAGGGAGGGGCGGAATGTGCACAGGAGTGCGCAGAGTCAGGGGGGCGGAAGGTTGACTTTGACCTGCCCTGGGGCGAGCTCTAGGCTGCGCGACAGGAGCTGGAGGTCCAGGCAAACCCGATGTTGATTCTGGAGGCTACACCTAAGACACGGCCGTCAACGTCGTTCAGCGCATCATTATCTGATACCGAGGAAGCGGATGCGGAAGCAAACGATGAAGTCAAGGCCATCGCGGGCCAAGCGAGGGCGATTCAACTTCTAGACGCTGCCCCCGCCGCGCCTGCGCACGCGCCACCGGAGCTGGAAGAGGAGTTCGCCGCCTTGGAAGGGTGGGTGATAGAACTGGCACGGGAGCTGGAGCGGGAGCAGGAGAAGCGCCGACGAAGCTGGAGGAAGAACGGCCTGGGGCTTGCGCTCTCGCCGCTGTCGCTGACACGGCTGCCCGTACCGTCGTAGCTTGCGCCGCGCGCGAAGAGCCCGGGGAGGAGAACGAGAGCGGGGATGAAAATGGCGCGGTGGCGGACATGCTTGACGACTCGCCTGCGAAGATGGCCATCGAGATGAGTACGAGAATGCAGGTCTGGCCCAGGATGGGGAGCAGTAATCTGGACTAAGGGGAAACGTAGAGCATCCAACTGCAAATCTCGTGCGCACCAGTGTAGATATAAAAGAAAAGGACAACTTCAACGAGTAATATTTACTTTAAAAACCGCAGATAAGGCCTCAGCCTGATTTGTATTTAATCACATTCATGAAGCTTGTATCGATGCACTTGTGGAGGGTAGAAAATCGGAGGCGTTCCAGTGTCCACCACTCTGCGGTCAACGCGTTGCATCGTCACGCAAGACATCCAATGATGCTTCTCCGGATTCACTCTGGAGACTCTTCCACCTGACGTCCATCGACGTTCTGGACTATACTGTAGGCTCGCTAGCAAAACGATAGTGACCATACGAGGCGAGGAGAAGTCCAAGGCGGGGTTATATTCCAAATTGTCCATTCACGTATTCAGCAACAGCATGACGAAGTCAATGTAAGGAAATGCCAGAGAAGACGATAAGGAATTATATGACATTGCGAAGGGGGATTAGGTCTCGTAAATGCGTAATGAGCGAGCTTCTGTGACAATGCGAGTCCGGCATAGAGGTCATTTCCTGGAAAAGGCCATGACAAGGTCCGAGCAGCAGCGATGCCCTGCAAGCCGACTGCAATCTCGAAAATCAGCGTGTGTCTCGTGGACTGGAAGGAAAAGATAGTACGCACCCCGGGCCGCAATCAACGATGGCAATGTTCGCATCTTCGTCTTGCCAGATGACGCAGAGGCCCGTGCGCTCCAAATCTGTAGCCATGCGAGTATTCGGTGGTAGGGGACACAGCTCGACTTGCTCCTCGGGCTCATCCGCGTTCATGAGAAGACCACCAGAGTCCGAGAACTTGGGCTCGGGGTCCATCTCCTCGTATTGCGCGCTTGCATCTACGCGCGCTCTCGCGCGCCCCTCATCTGCAGCTTGATGCCTTTCCCTCTCTTCTTCCTTCTCCACCACAGCTTTACGCTCTGGCTCGCCGCGCCCAGCTTCAACTGTCGTGACGACCTTCTCCACCAAACCACTGCCAGGCGTGCGTCAACGTGGTTCTGGAATAGGATCGCCTTCGATGTACCCATAGCGCTCTGATATCTTCGGGGTGCAGATTAAGAACGAAAGAAAGTCCAGGCGTGGGAGTTGAAGTTCCTGCGGGAGCGGGAGCGGCACGAGAAGTAGGCGCGGGAGCAGGAGGGGGTCGGGGAGCGCAGCTCGCAGCTCGCAGTATTCGAAACTCGCATCCGCCTGTCCGACGTCACACGTTCGGAACCAGTCAGAGCGATTGCCCATCGTGCTCACTTACGCACCCTGCCGGATCGCGGATGCGCATGGGAACATGTTGTCGAAGTTGCAGGGCGCAGGAGGGTTGCCGGGGTAGATCAGCCGGGGGCGGAGTGGACGGTTTGATGGCTTGGAGAGTTCCGCGAGCAGGACATCGCAGGTTGAGTCTGTTGGTCGGATTCTAATGTCGAGTTCAGTACTAGCACGAGTAGATGATGAGGTATGACGCACTGCATAGGGTTCCTGGCGCTGCTGCTGCTGCTGCTGTACCAGGGCAAGGCAGGGTCTTCCAGTTGTCGACAGACAGATCTCAATCGCCGGGATGGACCACAGCTATGTCCACAAGGAGCTGTTCAGGGTCTACCTGGCTCCCGTAGACGACGTGGACGTAGGAGCGTCATCGCACGACGTATGAGAAGATGTAGACGTGACGTGTCATGATGCTGTGTTCGATTGTGCTGGAGGCGAAAGATCTCCGGCAGGGGTGGGGCTACTGCTGGGATCAGATGACCGGTGGATTGTCTGGAACTGTCTGGAACAAGGGAATACAGTCGCATAGTTTCCTGAAAGACCAAAAATATGTTTCCACGGCGCGTGTCTTCACGTGGGTAGACAGCAAAGCAGGTGTCCTTGAGCAACGTCGTTTGAATGAACAACATTTTTGGACGCAGGCGTTGAGTCCAGTCGATATACACCAGCGACCACTGCAGGAACCGAAGCTTAGGCCACACGCTGACGAGGCAATCCTCTTGTGGGTGAGTGAGGTTGAAACTTGAGAGCGCAATTATCGATGGTGACTTGATGACGGTGTCAATAAGTTATGCAAGCCCGCCTTGCCGGCGCCCTTGATCAAACGGCCATGATATTCATTTTGTGTACATTTCACGCTGCTCGAGCTCCCTTTTGAAACATGCCTCTAGGCCTCCGTACCTCCTAAGACGTCATATTCGCCGGAACTATCTATCATAAAATTTGTGTTACCTCTGCGCAACATCAAACCCTTCCGGCTCTCCAGCGTTCTCCAGCGCCAGCGTCCATCCATATCTGCCCCCAGCTTTGCGTTCAATCGAAAGGAGCGCTAAGCTTAAGGAAATACTTTGGCGAAATCTATTGTGTACCCGGTTCAAATGTCGGTGTTATACAGCCCCTCGCTCCCGCAGCAGTGTCACGAGCTCGGGGTGGCCCGCCCAATGCTAGTTGCAGTGTCGTGCCGTATCTCCCTCCCGTGACGTTGACATGAGCACCCTTCTCTAGCACCAGCTCGGCAAGCTCGAGGTGACCTCCCACGGTGAACTATCTAGCTTATAACATTCGTAAGTATTACATAAATAGTGCTATTCATGTCCAACGGCAAACCCCAAAATATGCGCTCTGCAACACCGGCGGCCTTCCATATCTTGTCCATATCTGCTTCTCCATGTTTGCGTTCAATCAAAAGAACTCTAAGGAACTAACATCCCCTCGCTCACGTAGCAGTCTCGCGATCTCGAAGTGACCATATGTGAGTGCTGCATGTAGCGCCGTGCCATAAACTCCTCCCTTGACGTTGACTTGGGCACCTTTCTCCAGCAGCAGCTTGACGACCTCGAGGTGGCCACCCACCGATGCTGCATACAGCGCCGTGTCATAATAGCCTGCATCGGCGTTGAACCTGGCTCCCTTCTCCAGCAGCAGCTTGGTGATTTCGAGGCGACCTCCCGCGGATGATTCCTGCAGCGCCGTGTCTATATCGGCGCCTTTCTCTAGCAGCAGGGTGGCGAGCTCGAGGTGGTCGAGGTGGTCACACTCGATTGCCGCCTGCAGCGCCGTGCCATAGTGCCCTCCATCGACGTCAATATTGGCGCCCATCTCTATCATCAGCTTGGCGAACTTGATATCCCCGGACGCCGATGCTGCCTGCAGTACCGTGTCACCATCTGATCTTTTGGTGTCGGCATGGGCGCCCTTCTCTACTAGCAGCTTGGCAAGCTCGAGATGGTCTCCGTCATATGCTCGCTCCAGCGCCGTCTCGCCTTTCCCTCCCTCGATGTTGGCATCGGCGCCTTTCTCTAGCAGCAGCTTGGCGAGCTCGAGGTGGCCACCCACAATTGCGCTCTGCAGCGCAGTGCCATGATACCCTCCCTCGGTGTTGATATCGACACCCTTCTCTAGCAGCAGCTTGGCGAGCTCGAGGTGGCCACCCCTGGTTGCTATCTGCAGCGCAGTGCCATAAATCCCTGCCTTGGCGTTGATATCAGCGCCATTCTCTAGCAGCAGCTTGGCGCACTCGAGATGGCCACCCATGATTGCTATCGGCAGTACCGTCTGATCTTCCCAATCCTCAACGTTGGCATCGGCGCCCTGCTCTAGCAGCAGCTTGGCGAGCTCGAGGTGGCCACCCTTGATTGCTATCTGCAGCGCAGTGCCATAAAACCCTCCCTCGGCGTTGATATTGGCGCCCTTCTCTAGCAGCAGCTTGGCGAGCTCGAGGTGGCCACCCTCGATTGCTATCTGCAGCGCAGTGTCATGATGCCTTCCCTTGGCATTGATATCGGCGCCCTTCTCTAGCAGCAGCTTGGCGAGCTCGCAGTGGCCTTTTTTGCTTGCTACTAACAGAGGTGTCCTGCACGCTCCCCCTACTGCATTGATATCCGTGCCGTTGTTAAGTAAATGCTGCACAACTTGTGTCAATCCGGCGAAGCAAGCATAGTAAAGAGGGGATGCAATGGCATCTAACGTCACTTGGCTATACCGGCGAGCATTTTCCGGATCGCACAGTACAACCCAGCAGATCATCGCGTTGGTCCGGGGCAGTGCAAATAATTTCAGCAGCAGGTTCAGAAGATGGGAGTCATGTATGGCACCTGCACTGGCAGAATGAAAATGAGACACCCAATGGGTTGCTGCATAGTCGCTTAGCGGAAACGAGGAGTTGATGCGACCCTGAGAGTGCCGGATGTCGTCGGACCAAGAAATTATGCTCGGCTGGTCGAAATATAGGAGATTTGCCAGGCAGGTTTGGGCGATCACAGAGTGTGAAAGCTGGGCGCCGGTCCTGCCTGGCGAGGGCTGGATGTGTTCAACGAGATACTCCTTGACGGAGAAATGCGCCAGCTTGATAATTCCTGCCTATTTGTTAGCGGGTAATAGACAATTGATTGGCATGGCTTCGCACCCTCGACTTCAGTAACGAACCCATAGCAGAAGTTCAATACCTCTCCAGGCTCCCCGTAGCGCATGTCGGGATCATATTCAGGGCCGTCGGCCCTGCTCAGGTTCACCGCCGCAACCTCGGCGAGTTCTTGCACTGTCATCTCGCGTTGCGAGAAGGCTAGCCATTGCAACAATTTCTGTAGGACATCCGGGTCTTCGCTTCGTTCGAAGATGCGCGCATATGTCTCATCTAGATCTTTGGGTAGAGAGTCCAGCTGCTCGTACAGAAGCTTTTTGCTGGAGCATTTGCTGACGTCGTGCAGCTGCAACGCCACCCATCGAAACCTTTGATAATTTGATGTTACAAGAGAATGAATATGAGCGAATGATATTCTGCTCACATTCCACCGCAACGGGGCAAAATAGCAGTTTCGATTCTCGGCCTTTCGCGAATCTTCCACTTGGCCATCTTGCCTAGTTCTGTATCAAAGAAGGCGCTGATGTCGCTCTCCGTAGACGAATCTGTGATCGAGATTTTTTGAAGCCTAGAGCCCGAGAGAGACGCGAGTCCCTGCATGATTTGCTGCTCGGGACGGCTTGTGGCCATCAGGTGAAGATTGCCCGAGGCCTTCGACGTCACAGACTCTATCCAATTTAGAAGTTCAGTCTTTTCGGCGCACTCGTCTAACGAGTCAATAACGATGTATACGTCCTCGAAGCACTCCAAAATTTCAAGGAGAGTTTCCTCAAGTGCGATGAGAGACGGCTCACGGTGCCCATTGTCGCAGGCGCGGTGCATCGAGACCAACGCGGAAGGTATGTCGTCACCGCATCTGTCAGAAAGCTGCGTGATGAGCGAGCGGATGAACTTTTCGTGGGTGAAGAGCTGTAGTTTGTCATTTCTCGCATCAAAGAAAAAGTATGCGTAGCCTCGGAGCAAGGGTTTTAAATCACAGAAGTCGATGACATTTGCGATGGCTGTCGAGCTAGAGCGAGTATTCAATGTTTTCCGACGGTTGTGGAGAGAACACGACACGCACGATAAAACGGTCTTCCCGCTTCCCGCTGTGAGGTATGACTCTGAGAAAAAAGGATTAATTTCGCCATGACAAGATACGTACGACTGCCATAGAGCCAGAGCACCCAGCCTGGGTGTTCCTTCCACCACAAGAAGTCCGGTCCGTGAACAAACCATGACCCCGTCCCCGCCAGATGCACCTTCTGTGCTGCGTTGTAATTCGATGAGGTATCCGCGTCTGCCACATGTATCCATTTCTGAATTTCCCTCTCTGCAGGCCAGAAGCGTCAATGCCGAGCCCAACGCGCAAATAGGCGCGAAAAGCTCACTATCCAGGACTTTCTCGATTCCTTTGACTCTTTTGCTCGTGTCTTGCAACAAATGTCGATCTATTTCATCTGTCGACGCTGTTTGGTGCACTGTAATGTCGCCATTGATGATGTGACCGGTGGCGTTCTGGACAGTTGCGTTTCCCGATGTGCCGCTCGTGCTAAATGATGGCTTTCGGGACCTCCTAAGGCAAAATGCGACGCACGCATTTGACAATCACGTACCTCGGTAAGATTCCCCGTTTGCCTGCCATCGCC